>PVKM010010949.1:0-33939 GCA_004027735.1 Carollia perspicillata
TCCATCTCTGCCACTTGTTAGCTGTGTGATGTTGGGAAGTTTCCTTACCCTTCCTGGGCCTCGGATTCTCCATTGGTAAGAAGGGTTTGGCCTAACTGCAGAATGGTTATGAGACATGAAAAAGATATTTCTGAACTTCTTGGGCATTGTAGAAACCAAATATTCCCTGTTACTTGTGTGTGCACACTCTCTGATGGAGTGGCTTCCTGTGTGTTAATCTTGTCACTAGATTTCAAATCCCTTGAGCAGTGACTTCATGCTGTGGACCCCCTTCTCTGTGTGCCAGAAAGCCCAGCACAGGGTGAAACACGTAGAAGACATCAACAGATATTTAGCAAAAGGCAAAGGTATGTTGGTCTAGAACAAGCGAAGCCTATATTCTGTGCCACCTCTTCGATGATTGCCCCTCTTCCCCATCCGCCGCCCACCCCATCACACGCCTCCCTTCCTCCAAGACCCTTTCCTGGCCGGGCCAGCTCCCCAGCTTCTCGCCACCCCACCCTATGAAGTGCATTTTTGTGTAAACTTGTTACTCAGTAAGTGAGTAAATGGGTGTATCTATTTGGATAAAAATCCTTTTGTGGTTTGTAACCAATGGAGCAGAAGCCAGACAGGGAAGGGAGAGGCCCGGTTTTGAGGTCTTTGGAAATAGACTGTGAGGGAACCATGCTGGAGATGAGTTCGTTTCATATTCTCATAAACAAGCTAGAGACATGAGGTGTGCGATGAAGTTTCTAAGTTGGACGACGTTGCTAAGCACTTCGGCCCATGATAAAATGTTCAGTTGATGAGGATCAGCAGTCTCATCAGATCGCTATGTTGAGTCTGGGAATTGTGTCAATGTGTTTTCGAAAAGAGGGCACGTAGTTAAAAAATAGGAGCAAGGAAGGGATGATGGAACATCTGAAGTTGGTTTAGCTCAGTATAAAAACATCAGAGCCTGCCCTCCACTGCTGCACAGGCAGTGCAGGCTCCTGAGTCTACCTGACAGTGTTTGACATGCTTTTTACATATATATATATATATATGTATTTCCTAACCTCTTCTGACAAATATTCTGATGATAATAGGCAAAGAATAAATGCCCACCCATTAGGAGGCAAACTTTTTTCATGAGGCCCCATTTGAGAAAATTTTTTAAATGTTTGGACTATATCTATATATATCTATATATATCTCCAAATATATCCCATATATACACATGTGTGTTTATATCTCCTGTATCTATATGGGTGTGTATATGGATATACACATACTTGCACGCACACACACCATCAAAAAATGTAACATCTAAAATTATAGTAAAGCATTTAAAAAGTTTCATTTAGAGAGAGCTAAAATGTTCAGAAACAACATATATGACTAGTACACATTCCAGTATCTTCTTGAAATCTTGGGCTGTTGACCCCATTTTCTGTGAGACGAGACCTGGGGTGTGGGCGGAGGCCGGCAGAGAGGCGAAGGTCCTGGGTTAGAAAGCGCAGTGCGTGTGAACTGGTCACAGACCGCAAGGATGAACTGCAGCAAGTCGCCGCTGCCCGTGTGGCCTGCGGGCTCTGCCGAGGGTCAGGGCTGGGCAAGGCACGTAAGCCGCTCTTCTGATGTGCACCCAAACACTCAGTAACCAAGAGAAGTCATATTTGAAAGATTCAAACCGCAAACTATGGGCTGGCTACCGTGTTTGTACATAAAGTTTTATTGGAGCGGTATGGGCATCATGTAGATGTTTGTTAGAAATGAAGAAGCACAGGCCCGCCCCAGACCTTCCAACTCATAATCCGCATTTGGGCAGGACTGGCAGCTCTGTGTGCCCAGTGGAGTCTGAGGCCAGGGACAGATGCGTGGCTGCTCGGGGCAGGCCCCTGAGTTGGTGCCTTCCACTAGATATTGTTTCAATATTACTCAACATTTGCTTAGCAGAGACGGGAAGAAACTGATTTTTTTCTTCATTGAAATAGACATCTCTATATTCCACAGAGAGAATTTGCTGGAGTTGTTCTTTTATTTCACATCTTTTTAAAGTGTATTTTATTGATTATGTTGTTACAGTTGTCCCAGATTTTCCCGTTTGTCCCCCTCCACCTTGTATCCCCACTCCCTCCGGCAATCCTCCCACTTTGTTCATGTCCATGGGTCATGCATATAGGTTCTTTGGCTTTTCCATTTCCTCGAGTGTCCTTAACCTCCCCCTGTCTATTCTGCACCTACCAATTTGTGCTCCTTAATCCCTGTACCTTTCCCCTTATTCCCCTTCATATTTTGTGTTACCCTTCCCCCTCCCAACTGATAACCCTCCAAATGTTCTCCATTTCTATGATTCTGTTCCTGTCCTGCTTGTTTGCTTAGTTTGTTATTTAAATTTGATTATTGATAATTGTGAATTTATTGTCATTTTAAGGTTCATCATTTTTATCTTCTTTTTCTTATAGAATTCCCTTTGGCATTTTATATAATAAGGACTTGGTGATGATGAACTCCTTTAACTTGACCTTATCTGGGAAGCACTTTATCTGACCTTCCATTCTAAATGATAGCTTTGCTGGATAGAGCAATCTTGGATGGAGGTCCTTGCTTTCATGTCTTTGAACACTTCTGGTCAGCCCCTTCTTGCCTGCAAGGTTTCTTTTGAGAAATGAGCTGACAGTCGTATAGGAACACCTTTGTAGGTTACTCTCTGCTTTTCTCTTGCTGCCTTTAAGATTCTCTCTTTATCTTTAACCCTTGGCATTTTAATTATTAGGTGTCTTGGTGTGGTCCCACTTGGGTCCATCTTGTTTGGGACTCTGTGCTTCCTGGGTTTGTATGTCTATTTCCTCATCAAATTAGGGAAATTTGCTTTCATTACTTTTTAAATAAGTTTTCAATTTCTTGCTTTTCCTCTTTTCCTTCTGGTACACCTATGATTCGGATGTTGGTACGTTTAGAGATGTCCCAGAGGCTCCTCGGCCTCTCCTCATTTTTTCGAATTCTTTTTTCTTCTTACTGTTCTGATTGAATGCCTTTTCCTTCCTTGTGTTCCAAATCATTGATTCGATTCTCAGCTTCATTCCCTCCACTGTTGGTTCCCTATAGATTTATTCTTTATTCAATGTAACCTTCGTTTTTGCCTGGGTCTTTTTTATGCTATTGAAGAGCCCAGTGAGTTCCTGGAGCATCCTGTTAAGCAGTGTTTTGAACTCTGCATCTGATAGGTCTGTTATCTCCATTTCATTTAATTCTTCTTGTGGAGTTTTGTTCTGTTCTTTCATTTGGGCCATATTTCTTTGTGCCCCCAGTTCGGCAGCCTCCCTGTGTGTGGTTCTGTGTATTAGGTAGAGCTGCTTTGACTCCCCATTTTAGTGGCGTGGCCTGTTGTAGAAAAGCAAACCTGCAAGTTGTATGGGGCACAGCATTGGGTAACTGCCAGGGTGGGGCCACCTGTGTCACTGTTGCGTGTGTAGGAGCGCTCAGAGAGGGGACAGTGCTGCTGCCTGGCTTCTGGAGTTTTGCCCAGGAGGAAGCTGTCGCCTGGCACTTGCCCTGTTGCCGGTCACTTCTCTGTATGCCATTGGTGCCCTTCCTGTTTCTTCCCTAAGTCTGTGTGAGTCCTAAGTCCATTGTGGGCCCTTTCAGAGGAGTCGCTTGAGAATCCCACAGTTTCTTCTGCCACCCCAACCTCCACTGGCTTTTATAGCCAGAAGTTATGGGGACTTATCTTCTTGGCACTAGAACCCTGGGCTGGGTGGTCTGGTCTGGGGCTGTGATCCCTTGCTCCTGAGGTAGCCTTCCCGATTTTTATCTAACACACATGGGTGTGGGACCACCTGTTCCGGGTCTCCTGCATCTCCACCCCTCCTACCTGTCTGAATGGATGCGGCTTCTTTAAATACTTGGTTCTTGGACTTCAGCACAGCTCAATTTTCTGACACATGCTTGTCAGAAAGGCAGGTGGTACTTGTTTTGTGGCCTAGTGGTAGCTTTTGCAGTAGTTGTCCTAGGAGGTGGGGCATGTTACCTACACCTCCATCCTGACCAGCCACACCTTTTTTGTGATCTATATTAAAAAGTCCTTCACACGTGAAGTACACAGAAGTATGATTGAACATTTTAATCCAAAACATATTTTAAAGATCCTTTTTTCTGACTTTCATATTGGCAATAACATTCCACATTTCTGTAGTTTTTGTTTTTGTCTTCAGTTTTTCTTTTGAGGTTTTTCTGAAGCAAAAAAGCATCTTTGAAGGCATGTTGGAGGTTTACGTTTTAGGAAGCTCACTGCCAGTACATGGCACCACGCAGTCATTTCAGCATTTCAAGGCCAAGTGGCATGAACCTGGTATCCGGCCAGGGGGCTGGGTGGTGGCCAGACCCTGCAAGTGTTACTTTGCAAACTGTTAGCAGACACCAATTATTTCTCAAAAAGATAATTTCCATTCTCACTCCAGAGAACTATCTACTTCAAAAGACCAAATTTATCTTTGCCAGTTTTGTAAAAGTGGTATGAGGAAATTTGAGTTAACTGGAGTTAACTTTGAGTTAAATTCTGATTGAGATATTTTATGGGCTTCCCAGACTTCACATTAGAGATGTTGATTCCTTCAGACTGAGAACTACCCAGTTCAGAGGCAAAAACTGCACTCTTGCCAAAAGGCTAGCGAGAGTGACAGTCATGTGGTCGCTTAATGAGTCTAGACAAACCCTTGGTGACATCCACACCTCGCTGCTGCTTGATTATTCCCTACTGGTGCCACATCCCAAACTCTAGTTAAAGATACCATTTGTGTAGTCAGAAATGTCAAGGTTAATGTTATTATGTGATAGTCAATGACATACAGACTAGCAGTGTTCACAGTGGATAGAATGCATGTCAGAATTACTTGGGTGAATCTTTCCCAGTTGACTTTCACAACAGGCCTAAAGATTTAGAGCAGTGGTGTCAGCCTTGGCTGCAAACTGGAATCACCTGGAGAGCTCTTAAAACCAATAATGGCTGGACCTCAGCTCCAGAGGTTCTGAATTGATGGGTCTGAGGTGCAGCCTGAACACTGGGATTTTAAAAATCTCCCTGAGTCATCCTCATTTGCTGCTAAGGTTGATGTGGGTTCCTTGTAGTGAAAAAGTGGATATACTTGAATTAACCTGACTAATACAAACATATATATATATATAATTGTATTAAGGTAATAAAATATATGTATATATATATATAATTCTAGACAGTCTAGATGAATATACATGTTTAAATACACATACATACTTATAAATATAACAAATATATAACAAATAATCCCAAAATATCAGTGGTTAATGTAATAGTTTACTTCTTGTGATTGTGAGTGATTGCATATGTATGTATATATGTATATATGTGTGTATATGTATATGCATATATGTGTGTATATATGAGGTCTGTCCTGAAAAACTCCAGCCATTGTTAATATAACAAGAACAGTTTGTGCAATATCGATGTAACCTGGCAGCCAAGGAGAGTGGACTGGACGGGGCATGTGTGAACAATGATGACTTCACTGTACTGGTCAGTGGCGGCAATAGATGCTGTTGAGTGACCATGTGTACTGTGTGGCCATTGCACTCAAAATGACTGAATGAATAGAGCAACAAAACTGCATCATATTTTGTGTTAAGCTTGAACAGTCCTCCGTGGAAACTATTTGGATGATTCAGAAGGCTTTCAGGGATGATGTAATGAGTGCAGTATAAATGAAAGTGTCACACAAACACTTCAAAGATGGTTGAGAGTCTGTTGAAAGTGACCCATGTTCTGGAAGGCCTGTAACAAGCAGAACACCTGAGAATGTTGCACGTGTACAGGCTGCAATCAATAAAGATCGGCAACTGACAGCGCGAGAACTAGAAGCTGACCTGGGAATTCCAAAAACTACTGTGCCTGAGATTTTGATGCAGGATCTTAGCATAAAATGTGTCATGGCAAAATTTGTTCCATTGCTTCTACTACCAGAGCAGAAGGAACATTACATTGCAGTTGCTAATGACTTGAATCAAATCACTACCAATGAAACAGATTCCCTCAAGAAGGTCATGACCAGAGATGAATTGTGGGTCTATCAGTGTGATCCAGAAGTGAAGGCCCAGTTGTCCCAATGGAAGTCACCTGGTTCTCTAAGCCCAAAAAAGCGTGGCAAAGTTGCAGAAAGATCAAGACCAATTTAACTATGTTTTTTGATTGGGACGGTGTTGTCCATCATGAGTACGCCCCTCCAGGCCAAACAATTAATAAGGAGCACTGCCTCAATGTTCTTTGTCAGTTGAGACATACAATATGACAAAACGGCCACAGCTATCGGTGACTGGTGATTGGCAGCTCATCACAACAACATGCCTGCCATGCATTATTATGTCTTGTGCAGAGTTTTTTGGCAAAGCATCAAATCACCCAGGTGACTCAGCCCCCCTACAGCCCAGATTTGGCTCCCTGCAACTTCTGGCTTTTCCCAAAACAAAATCGCCTTTGAAAGGCAAGAAATTTCAGACCTCTGATGAGATTCAGAAAAATACAACAGACCAAGCTGATGGTGATTCCAATGAAGTATTTTGCAGAGTGTTTCGAACAATGGAAGAGATGCTGGGAGAACTGTGTGAGGTCCCAACGTGCCTACTTTGAAGGGTCCTGAGGCATCATTGTCCAATGTACAATGGTTCTTGTATATCTTCTACAATATACATCTCTATTTTTAATATTATGTGACTGGTTACTTTCTGGAGATACACACACACACATATAGCTAGACCTGGCAATGGTATAGCACTTCAGCTATCTTCATGGTTTGAACCCATCGCCCCACCAGAGGATGTTAGACATCTCTTTATGGGCCTGAGAGTGAAAAATGGGGTTGGAGAGTCAGTCTCTGCCATATATTAATACTATGAAAATGTTTATAACTTCATTATTTGGCATGTGTTTATGATGCCCCTATTTAAAAGCCACGGGCTTAGAGTTTGTGTCAACACTTACAGTTAACTTTATAAATGATATTTGTCTTACAATTGTAGAATCAATGAAACTCAAACAAATCTTTCAGTTGTAATTTCAATAAAAATTGTTTGGGGGGACTGAGTAGGCAGACCCCAGGCTGTCTAACTCTGCTTTAACCCAAGCAGCTCTGCTAGATTTCAGGACGAGTTTCATTTAAACACAGGAATATTAAAAGCACACTCGCCCGTGAAAATCGTCATGTTTCATCATTATGTGAAGGAGATATGCTAGAATGGTGTTTCTAATGTTGGTGATTCATAAAGATCTAGGCATGGATCTTTTGATGTCAAAGGTGAATTTACTACAGAACCATGTCTTATTCCTGTCTCCTGGACTGTGGGAAGTTTAGGACTCCTACCTCGGTCCCTTCCTTCAGAAGCCTGCAAAGTCTGACCATGTCCCACCAAAGATACAACTGGGGGAGAGAGCTGCTGTCTCCCCTTATTCTAAAGTTCCTGTAGGCTAGACACTGGCTTCATCAACATGTGTCCCCAGTGCTACACGCAGGTGCACACGGAAAGTGCTCAAAAAATATTTGTTGAGAAAAACAAAGAAAAAGAAGGAGAGGAAGAGGTCACGTAGAGAAGAGATGGGGTTTTCCTACTTTCACTTGTGTGTTTTCCTCCTCCCATCTCAGTCACTGATCCGTTCAGCACATACTAAGTGTCTGCTGTGCGCCAGACACCGAGCTGCACAATGGAGCTATGGGGACAAAGCAGACTCTTGCCATCAGAGGCTCCTATGACGTAAGAGAGGCAGCGGTAAGTGACAGGCTCGTGATGAGCATTTGCTGGGGGTCTAGGGAGGTTGGGGGAACAGGAAGCAAAAGGGTTGAGCAGGGTCTGGCTCATTCTCTGCCTGGCCGTCTCCGGGTTGCTGGAAGAGCAGAGAGCAGCCTGGATCTTGAATCAGAAATGTAATCAGTAGCCTTACAGGTTCCTATCTTGCTCTCTTATATTGTAACTTACTTGTTCTTTGGTGAAATAAGTACCTGCTGTGTCATCAGAATGCCTGGGGTTTTTAGTCTCAGTCTATCTCTTTAAGGTGAGAGGCCTTTGGCAAAACAACTGAACTTGTGAACAATGAACATTAGGATTACTCAGGACTGAGGTGAGATTCAGAGGGGCTCTGCTCACAAGTGGTTTTCAAACTAGAGGTGTTAGATTTTAAAAATATCTGTCTATCCATTTATCTATCAATCATCTATCTATTGTAGGCCATACTGATCCCTGTGAGAACGTAGGGAAGGTGTTATTATTAATCCCAAAATATTGATGAGAACAAGACTCAGACACATCAAGGAGTTGCCCTCAACAAATAACTTAGAAAGGGAACTAAGGCTTGAACACAGTGTTCTGTCCTCAGATTTCCTGCAGTGTCAGGACCCGGGACCGGGTGCTCCCGAGGACCTCGGGACCAGACTGAACACTCAGCAAACTTTCTTAACAAGACAAGAAGTCAAAATTCTGTGAACCAGAAATCACAGACCTTGGGGGGGAAATACCCGAGACTGAGATCATCAGCCTTTAGGAATGGTGCCCCAGCTTCCACATCCTTTCCCAGGGGCTGTGAGGCCAGTGTGGGTGGGCACGACCAGGAGCTGTTTGCTCCTGGGAAGCTGGATCTGCAGTGGACTGACTCTCGGGCTTACTGCTTTTTATGAATGACTCACAAAAGACCCTGCTATGGTCAATCGACAGTCATGTAGGAAGCAGTGGGTCTTGGAGAAGCTTGTAACCCTACCTGGAATCACTGGAGCCGGATGCCAGGACTGCCCTAGAGAAGAGCGGTGAATATGCTGACAAGGTATAATCTTGGTGCAGCTGGAGGCAGAAAGGCTGAACAACGTATGATGGCAATTTCACGTGGTCCTGTAGCAAGAAAAACACACTGACACAAACCCAGACACGAAGCCCCTGCCGGGCCTTTGAAATTCTGACATGTCAAGGTTCCATTAATCTTTCCTGATGGGTCTGGCCCTCTACCTAGCAGAGCTGTGGGGACACCCAGAGCAGAGCTCACTGTGCAGACACAACGACACAGGCCTGTGACCTCCTTCTGCCAGTAGCTGGCGGGCTCGGTGGCATGTGTGACTATGATCAGGGTGTTTTCAAATGTCTCCATTTCCAGGAGAAGCAAGAGCAAATCATTCAGGTTTGACTTAATTCTCCCCCAGAGAGAATTTTACGTTAAAAAGGAAGCAGATCTCTTCTGATTTCTGCAGCTCCCAGCACAGCTGCAAAGCCCACATCAGGTGGGGTATGGAAGTCACCCAGGAACCGCCGTGTGGAACAGCTGCTCCCTGCTGAGCAGGTCTACCTTGGTGCCGCTCAACTTCGAACCTGAGGTCGGATTTTAGAAACACCGAGTGTGATGCCTTCTAGCTGACACTGTTACCAACCCCTAAGAGGCAAAAGGGAGCAGAGAGAAGTTAATGTTGCATTTATTTATGAAATGGGAATAGTCACCGGGATCAAAAATAACAATGCATGTTCTTTTATGTGGGACAAAAATGACAATGCAAAGTGAAGAGTTGAGCTATGACTTCATTCGGTTAAAGAGGATGCAGCTTCCACTGTCCACGGGTGAACATGGAACCGACATCCATTTGTAGAGGTCACAATTCAGGCTCGAATCAAGGATGCAAAACAGCCCGTGTCCTAAAAAGAGGTTTATGATGTTGTCTGCCAAAAAACCCATTTTGGATTCATTAGCAGTTAGTAGAAATAACAGATTTTGTGACATTGCCAGGTCCTGCCAAATGTATGCAGGATGTCAAAGTACAAGACCATCATGTTTACACAGACATTTGTGAGAAAGTCAGAACCTTTCATTGAGACCCAGCCCTGGAAGTGAACCCAGTCAGGGATACATATGGAAATTTGCAAAACAAAATTCACGGCCTTCTTGTTTCTAATTCTAAACTCAGAGTAATACCGCGTTATGAGGTTATGTGCTCTCCTAACAGCACATAATGTTAGGCTCACCTTGGGTTTCAAAAAGTATAACGAAGCAAATTAGTTTGCTTTTTTTTCTTTTTTGAAACAAAAGTGTTATTTAAAATTGGCAAGGGGGAAATAAGTGTCTTCAGCTATGTATGTGAAAACTAACCCTTCTCCCAGGAATAATCTGCTAGCATTTAAACACAATGTCCTTACACCATTTAATAATTACATTTCTGAAATAACCTTTAAGAACTATAGTTACATTCTGTGGACAAAGCTGACCGTGATTTTAAAATTTCTGAGTTTATAGGTATATGACTTTCACTGTATAATATAGTCTCAACTTAATTGTCCTTTATTTTGGCTCATCTAATTTACAAACATGATTTCTGAAGTTTAACAGTATTTGTAATGGCAATGTCCAAAGCAATTTTGGCTGAGTAAAGTGCTATTTGTTGAACAAAAATGTAGTTGTTTGTGCAAGTTTAACATTTCACAGGGCCAGCTGAGTTCATTTCAACCCTACTTACAAAACAGCTATTGGCAAATGAAATGGGTTGGAGGGTAGAGACAAGACGCTTTCAAGCTTCCGAGCGATTTACAAAACCAAGTTCTTCAGCCACAGAAAGTAAAATCAAGAGGTGACAAACAATGAAAAGGTACAGGTTTAAGTCTCGGGATTAAAAGGGTTCCAATAAGAGGAATATTTACAATGGAACAATGAGGAAAATGTTTTGTTACAGTAAGAAACATGGAAAATATGCCGTTGAAAATTGTTGGCTCTGAAATAAATAAAATCCAGACTGAGACTATTAAAAATATCAAAGTGATCTACTATGTGCCAACTCTATTTTCTTCTGTTGTTTGTTATAAAGAAAATCCGTTATTGAATATAATGCAGTTTTGGTTAAATTATCAAAGACATTTTCCGTCTATGCAAACTGTCGTTTACCATATGCTGCATATTCTTTTCTAACAATTTCAGTGCGCTTCCATCATAGAACCATAAGCACAGAGTTAGAAGGAAATTTTGAGTCATGATTTGAACTTCCTGACCAGGGTACAAATCCTTTCCAAAATAGTCATTTGACTCATCTCTGTGGAGCACCTATTATGAGCAAGATTTTCTGGATGGCAAAATAAGAGATATGAAAAATACTTGAAGATGTTCAGATAGAAGAAAGCATCCTTGTCCATTGGCTGACATCGTGTCTGGATTGAAACCCTTCCACTAGTGACAGGGAAGTCCCCACCCTGCAAGGAGACGCAATTCCTCAGAGGGTAGCTCCTTAGCTAGGCGCATATGTGCTAAATGGGGCTCCACACCAACGGACTCTGGTTTTGTCTTCTGGAGCATCCCCGCTCCATCGTCTCTAGTTTAGCTCTTCGCAGATTTTGAGAGGGCTTGTCTGTGTCCTGCATGCAGCGATCTTGTCCTCCTTTATTTTCATCACCCTTATTTTACTGGCCTTCGGGATTTTGAAAATCATTTCATATCATTTGAATGAGCTTAACTGTTCAATATTCAATATTGCACTTAAAATATAACTGCATTTTCAAGATACAACATTCGGAAAACAAGAGGTATAGCCTTTCATTGGATTCAATTTGGAATTATCCCTTTGTAATTAGACTAGCACTGACTAACAACAGATGTTTAGCGGGGAAGGAGGGATGGAACACCTAAGGCTTGCCAGCACTGTGTGTATGTTTGAGAGAGAGGGGCATGATAAATCTTGTGTAATGAAATGCATGTGCTCTAAGACAACGACTAAACTCGATATTTTAAAGCCCTAAAGTCTAATAGTTTAAAAGTCACCAGAGTAATTAGACCATGTTTTAGAAATAATGCTACAATCTAAGTTACTTATTGGTGAAAAATAACATTGTCTTTAGTGAACTATAAAACAAGAGAGTGACTCAAATCTGTTAAATCTGTTTATAGAGGTTATACGTTTGGCACCTTTCGCAGCTGCAAGTAACAGACCCAAGATAACTCAAATTCAGGAGACTTTCTTTGGCCTCCAAATGGCCCCTCTGATCCCACATCCATGCAAGAACACAAAGCCAAGGGGGACACTAAAAAAAGAAGAGACTGTTTTATTGTGACATGTATGACATGGACCCCTTGTTGACAAGAACGGCGGGGGGTAATCTCGGCGGGTTGCGCAGGTGTGAAGAAGGGTGCACTGGTCCTCCGGCTGCCGAGGCTCCTTCCCGGTCCTCCCGGGCCTCCGTGCACGCGCGGGCCAGTCACAGAAACTTCAATACCACTCGGTGTACACGCTTAACAAGTCTTTGGTCTTAATAAGCACCATTACAAACCCTCATATTAAGGGCCTTATTAATCTAGTTTATAAATGTTTCAATGATAAAAAATAGCACGATTACAGTATACACACTCTTAATTTACATGTAATGTATTATACTCATAACTGAGATAAGCTACTGCACTAACTTTGGTTGATTGAAATTAATGAAGTATTTGAGCTGAATACTTGAAATTTGGTTTCTAAGTTGTGTAAATATTACAGTGCATTTATGAATCTAGTTTGAGAATTTACTAGCACCAAACAGATATTAGAAATGGCCAACCTAGTACTTTTATTTGGAGAAGCAAAGTTTAAAAATCTGAAAAAAAAAACTGAAGGGTCCATCAATTGGAAGCACATCCCTGTGCGTCTGCTAGCAGGATGGCACGTGAGCGTGAATGGCCCGCCCCCCCTGGAAATACACATCCCAGTTTTCAAGAATTAACACATACAACAAGGTAGCTTAGCTACACACATGAGAAGCCTGAGAAAGTGGTTGTTTTGAAGTAGGGTAATCAACTGTACCTGGCTTTCATAATACAAGAATAGTGCTTATTTATAGAAATTGATGTGGTGAAAGACTGTACCTATGACATTAAAATTCTGATTGGGGGAAAAATTCAGTTCTACCTATCTATCTTTGTTTTTTAATTATTTGGTCTCTGGAGGGTGAATTAATGAAGCAAAATCTGAATTTTCATCTTCAGATTATCACCCAGTTCACCACTGAGGTAGTCTTTGTCATATTTGTCTTCTAGCTGATTAAGTTCTTTCTTTTTATAAAGTGGAGTACTGCTGATTTGTAATGAATAGGTTCCAGCCACTGGCTTCTTCTTTGTGAAGTGGAGGTAGCTGATCCCTTCCTTTTGGTTGATTTTAAAGAAGCCGCTTTCATTTCCAGATTCAATCAAGTATCTGTTGTGATTGGTCAGCGTTGTGAGAGCTGGGAGGAGCTCTAGGATCCGGACCTTGTTACTGACGTGGGAAATGTTGAAAGAGAACATGGCCGTCTTCTCAGCGTCCCAGCTGGCAAGACTCACATTGGCTTCTGTCTCCGGTTGATCCTGAAAAGACACACACTGATGCGTTAGCTAAAAGGTGTATGTGCCACTTCTTTCCCAAAATTAACAACCAGTGACTCGGCTCTCACATGAATATCCCTCTCTTCTCAGGTTGTATAAACTATGCTGAAAGGGCAGGTTCATAAAACGCTTTGTTTAAGCCACAAACGTGTGAGATTGGTACACATTTATAATGTTAAAAAATATTAAACTTATGCCAGAAGAAAGACAAGTTTAAGTCACTTGTATGCAGAGGCCTTTTGATTCAGGGGGTCGCAGAGTGAGGTCTCTGGGCGGCAGCATCCGCATGGCCTGGGAATCAATTAGAAATGCAAACCCTTGGTGCCTCCCAGGGCCAGCTGACTGCACCACAAAGCCTGGGGGTGGCTCTCAGAAATCCACTCCAGCAAGCCTCTCAGATAATTTAGCTGCACACTCAAACTTGAGAACCACGGTTTTAAAAGATTATTTTCTTTTCAAAGACTTATCTCATTTCCCAAACTGCTGCGGATGCATGGCAGCACGGATGCTAAGAAAGAACCAGTCTATTTCAATTTTGTTCACGGATGCAAAGCCATTTCCTCTGAAGGACACACCTATGAACCTACTTCCTGACTCTGATGATCTGCTAATATTCAATGCTTTACACCTGGCTTCTGGCTTGCCTCTCTGGGACCAGATGTGCTGGATTCTCTGGGCCAGGAGCCAGAGGTCTGGGTGAATATCTGTGCATTTCTGAGTTGACTGAAAGGCTGCAGCAGCCGTAGGCAAAGAGACCCAGGCTGCCTGAGCTCCATGTTGTTTTTGTCTAGAATCCAAGTTCCCTCACACTCCACATGGCCCTTTTCAGGGGAGGAGCCTCTCGTTTCAGAACTTGGCGTCCCTGTGCCGGGAGCACCGTGTCACTTCACTATTCTGCCCACCTGCTGTCCTGGTTTAGACCCTGTCCTTTCAGCAGACTTTGGGTGGGTGTCTGACTTTCTTTTCGGCGAGACAGAGGAAATGAGCACGTATGTGAAAACCTTCAAATGGCCACTCCCTAAAGGCAGCCAGAAACTCCAGAGAGCCCCACGGACTCTGGTAAAATGCAGCCTAGAGCTCAGGGAATGTCTGGATTTTCTCCCCAGGATGACTTTTCTCTCTTTGGAGCATCTTTGGAGGAAACCACAGGAATGTGGAAGGGCTTTCTGCAGTAGGTGACATCAGGAGAAGCAACTTCTGACCCACCTCGATGTCGACAGCGTCCGTTCCATTTGTGCTCCTCCGTTTCCTGCCCCGTTTGGGGTAGCCATTGATCTTACACTCGTAGCAAGACTCTGGGGAGAGTGAATTGTCATCCATTTCTCCGCTGACGGGTGGCTCAGGGCCTCCTCGGCCCATGCCCATTCCAGAAACACAGTGTCTAGTAGAAAGTAGCACAGACATTCGTCATTAGAGGAGGGCCAGTGGGGAGGGGGTGTGAGAGTTCTGGTGAAGCCTGGAGCCTGCCTGGCAACAGTCAGCCCTTGGCTGTATGTCCATTGGATGATTGGCTGGTTCCGGGAACCACACTGAAGTCCTCTGGTTCACCTCTATTTCCCAGTTCCCTGCATTCGTTCATGTTTCTCTAATCTCTTAAGGCCCTATTTTGCATATTGATTTGTCCCTTCATTCCCCAAACCTAATATGGCAGAAGGTTTGCTTACTTATACTGGGAAAGGGACATGGAGTGGAAGCAAGAGAAGAACAGAGAATGAGGAAAGCCCGTGTGACTTGGGAGGTTAAACAAAAATGTCCTCTTTTTATGAAGTAGGCTCCACGGGAGTGAGAAAGGCATCACTGTTCGGTCCCTGTCCTCTTCCCAGTAGATGAACGCCATCACTGCCGCCCCCAGTTCCACCACTACCACCTCACCACCCTCCGCAACGCCAGCTTCCGAGCAATCTCTCCCATTATTTGACCTCTCGCTTTGGCTGAAGCTGCTGAAGAGCAGCTCTGGGTGATACCTGGGGCTGACCCAGAAACACGTTGTGAAGATATGAAATTATAAGACACATGTATCAGAACTCGCCCGACTGTGGGAAACTGTTTCAGGTCATTTAAAACAACTAGGGCCTTTGGCTCTGACTCACGTTAGGCTGGACAAACAAACCCATTGCCCAAGAGAGAACTAATTCAGCTGTTTTTCTTTGCCTTTCAGTTATCAAAGCCAAGTTGTGGAGGGAGGCTTGCATATTTCACAAGTACCTTGTTTTCTTATTCTGCTTACTATTTCATAGGCCACTTGGAATGTAGTACTAGGCTCCCCTTTCAAAATGTGTTGAAATATTTGAATGACTCTAAAAGAATCTTTATTTTGGGGCCTGGTACACTCTAGTGATTCATAGAGAAGCCAAAACAGTTATAAATGGGTAGATTTCTACTGATGGGTCAAAGTATAGGCCAAATATTATTTATCTCTTTTTCTGTATTAGTTGGCCTACTCTTTATAACCGATCTTCCTTTATGCCTTTAAGATTCAATACACAATGCCAATGAGCAGAATATTTAAAAAAATATTTTCCTACAGTTTACTGACTCCTACTATTTTCTGTAATTCTGCCAGGGCCCAGTACATTTCCTTTCCTCTCCCTTTACCTTGCAACATGAAATGCATAGAAACAATAAAAATGGACGAAATGAGCCCTGGCCAGGTGGCTCAGTTGGTTGGAGCATCATCCCACACAACAAAAGGCTGTGGTTTGCTCTCCAGTCACGGCACACACCAAGGTCGTGGGTTTGATCACCGGTCAGGGCATGTACAAGAGACAATCGAGATGTACCTCTCACACCAGTGTTCGCCCTCCTCCCCCTCCCTCCCTCGCTCCCTCCCTTCTCTCTCTCTGGAATCAATACCTATGTCCCCTGGTGAGAATTGTAAAAAATGGATGAGATGGCAACTGCTCATCCTGTGTGTGTCTACACTCACACACAATGATTCAGTTATAGAAGGGCAAACCTCAAATTTGCAGGCTTTGGTTCCTTTCTCAGAACTCCTTTCCAGTGTTTTCGTATCCCTGGAACACCGCTTACAAGAAGTGTGACTACAAAGCCCCGCTGGCCAGAAGCCAGTGTGGAGTGTCACAATTTTTTGCTGGGAAAATGGTTCTGGCATTAAACTTATAAAGAATGAGTCTCCTGGGAGCCAACACAGGCATCTGGGACTCTGTGTCCTATGGCTGGCATTCTGTGTGCTTCCCATGAAGCATTCTTTTCACCTTCAAGTCCACACAGACCCAAAATGGATCGCTTGATGTTTGTGCAAGAAATCAAAGACCACTAAATTAATAGTCTGACAAATACATGTGTGTGACTGCTGTGAAATACGGGGCTTTGTGTGTGGGATGGACGTGTGTGTGAGGGAGTGTATGTCTGTACGTATAGTTAATGTCTGTGTGTTCCTAATTAAAAAGTTAAAATTTGAATCCTTCGCAGAATAGCCAAAACTCAACAGACATCCAAGTCTAGATTAACTCAGCACAGGAAAAGACCTAAGCTTTGACAAGGTACCACCAAATGTTTTAAACACTGAGTAAAATAAAAATAGGTCTTTCCTGTCCCAACTCACACATGTACAATGCAGTGAAGTACTTTACCTGGAAAATATAATAACTATTTTAACTCTCAGTTTAATACTCTTTTGGTAATTTTAATGTAAATTTAAGTCTAAAATTTAAAACATATTTTACATTTGTCGACCCAGCTCTTTCGTGGGTCAGCTGCCATGTTTCCTGAGAAACGAATCGCTTTCCAACAAGATGTGAAGATCAAGAGAATGAAATAGAGAAGTCATATACTGAGGTGTTTATAGTGCAGTTTCATTATTTTGTTTGATGTTCTATAGATTTCCAGATATCTAGATGTCCCCTTTCAAATAACATATCCTAAAACTTCTGCATAGCTAACTGGAATTAACTCAAAGATTATAAAATGTATCATTCTCCTCTATGAGAAGAGGTCCTTTTGCGTTAAGTATACTTGACTTTATTATAAACGAGAGAGTCTCCACTCAGGACCACAAACAGCAGCGCTTACCCTTGGCCAATTCGGAGGTAACCTGGAGGACAGCCACACAGGTAGCCGCCCTCTGTGTTGGAGCAGCCATAACTGCAGGGGGCCTGCGTAGAGCCACACTCGTTGATGTCTTGGCACCCTCCGCTGAACTGCTCGTACTGGAAGCCGGTAGGACACATGCACTTGTAGCTCCCCAGGGTGTTGTGACAGGAGGCTCCGCCACAAATGTGAGCACTGAGGCATTCGTTTTCATCTGCGGGAAGAACCAGAAGACAAGGCATATGTCATCTCGGCCAGAGGTTTCTCGTGAGGAGTCTGGGCCAGGCCCCTTGCTGCCAGCCAGCTGGCCCTTGCTACTAGGCTCTCAGGAAGGTAAGGCAGGTGGAGGTGGCTGGGATGGGGAGAGGAAAAAGAGAGAAAGCTATGGAGATGGATACGGGCTTTTGTCAAGTGGCAAAGAAATGCGGCCGACAAGGGCACATGCATCAGGCGGAGTGCAAGAGCGGATGGCATTCTGAGGACTGAAAGACTCCAGCTTTCATCTGAAGCCAACAGTAGTATGTTCTGCTCCATGTGAGCATCCCAGGAAGACCGTGGGCCTGGTTCGTAGCTAAGGTTCAGGGCTCAGGGTGGAAGGGAAGGAATCACACAGTTCTCTGTGCAATGGAATGACTTTCTTCAGAGCAAAGACCAACCACATTCCTGAGGGCTGCTTTCCCCAGTCCTCCTTTCTCAGGATGTGATGGGTTGGCAAGGGCTGACATCCTGCAGAAAGTGTCTGCCCCACTTGGACTTCCTTTTCAAAAATCTGCGAAAGCCCCCTGGTGCTTGTCCTGGGGAT
This sequence comes from Carollia perspicillata, assembly GCA_004027735.1. Taxonomy (NCBI): domain Eukaryota; kingdom Metazoa; phylum Chordata; class Mammalia; order Chiroptera; family Phyllostomidae; genus Carollia; species Carollia perspicillata. Next base: position 18,186 of record PVKM010010949.1, read on the forward strand.
GAATAGTATCTTTTGGTATGTCTGCTCCCATCTCCGAATGGGCCCCCCTGTCCAAACCAGCCTCCCGTCCAGAGAGTCTGGGCCATGTTAAAGCTAAGGACGGCTGGAAGAGATTCGTGCAAGCTTCGTGAGCAATAATTCTGAAAAACCCACGAGAGAGACAGATGGTGCAGATTGGCTACCCACAGGGATCTGCCAAATCTGATAGTAATAAACAGGAAAAAAAATATGACTTTGAAACAATAAAGTGGAAGGGAGAGAGCCTTGAGTTTCTCATTATTTCTAATTTATACTTTTTGGAAATATCCAGTATATTTTTGTAGACCTGTCTCGGTAGGGCAGATTAGAAGCTTGCTGGTAAGACAGTTGTCAATTGCTGCAGCCCATTTTGGGGCGTATGTTCATTTCAATGCAGGTAGATTAGCCTTCTCCTCACTTAGCAAATAGCAATACTTCCAACAAAAGGTAATCGTATTTATTAGATGCCTGCTGCCTGACAGATGGGACACTAGGTGCTTCGCATTCATTTCCTCTACCTCCCTGGCAATCCCGGGACGCGCGGATTATAACTCTGTTTTACAGATGAAGAAAGCGGGGCTCAGAGAGCTGTGTAGCAGCAGCAGCGGCACGGAGCGCACACCAGGTCTGTGTGACCGCAGCGGTCGTGTGTCTTTCTTTATGCCACCATGTTGCTCAAGAGACTTGCCTCCATTTACACTGGTCCTTCCTTTCTCCTTTAGCTAGCTTTACTTTATTTGCTACACATAGAAAACTTTAAATCGTAGAAATGTCTTCTCAATCATTTATAAAGAATAAGACTGTTCCTAAGAAAATACCTGTTATTTAAATGAGGAAAATGGATGCGTGACAGTGCTGGGGGCGGTGAGCTTGCCCATGCGGGGCTGGGCGGGAGTGGGCTTGCAGTGGCCGGTGTGTGACGCAGCTCGTTCTTGAGTTACTCTTTATTGTTGTATTATTCTCCATACGAACAGCAGCAAACCTACTTTTGCCCACCCCTGTATGTATGATATTCATATTTCCTTCCTTCCTCCCTCCCTCCCTCCATCCTTCCGGTGTGTGGTTACAGGGAGGAGTCGATACATAATAAGAAAGCCATTCACCGAGCGGCCTGCTATGGCTCAGTGCCTAGCTCTGAATCTGTTTGAGGATCCTTTGTATCCAAGGAGTCTCAAGTGCCCACTCAAGGTCACTTAGGCTCCACAGTTATGAAATATGCCATTGTCTGTGTTCTCTTCCCCATATTTTAAGTTAGAGATGAGGTGTGAGATAGAGACCAATGGAGACAGGGGATACCACAGAGGGAATGAAGAACCAAGGGTGTGTGCTTCGGTGCAGAGGATGTCCCCGGCCTGGCTGTCTTCACCTGACTCCTCCATGTCCATCCCCAGGCTTTCCGCCTGCTCTGTGTCCCAGGAGGCTGCGCATAGAGTCCCGACAGGCTCCTCTCCCTTGTCCCTTGCTTTCGGTTAGGCTCAGCCCTTTGTTTCCTGTTGGGACTAGGACTGATAAAATCTCTAAGGCATAGGTTTATGTGAGGAAAGACCTGTCTATATAGAGTTTAGACTTATTCTGTTTTATTTCCCCCCTAAGAGGCAGAAATAGAACCAATGGTTAAAAGTTAGAAGGAGGGAAAGTTCATTCTCCGTGAAAAAGACATTTCTAAGAATTCAGGTTTTCTATACACAGATTGGCCCTACCTTGGGAGAGAGTGAGTACCCTTCACGGTGGTATTTAAGTCAAACTTGGATGACTAAGGAGGTAAGAGAAGGGTTTGTACGTTCAGAATAAGGTCAGACTAGATGATCTGTATGGTTCTTTTTAACTTCGAGCATCTATCTGTGTTACTATAAATATCTATTCCGGTCAAGAACTTTCCCCTCCACTTTCCCACCCTTTTCTATTTATTTTACATTGTTTTCCTCCCAGAGAATCAAGTAAAGTTTAAATTATACTTGCTTATCTGGGTTTGGGCTGGTATCTTTTGGACATCAAAAATTCCCAAACCTCTTCTTGCTTCTTAGTCAACTTATTTGTCTGTAACTCCCAGCCAGGAGACTCTCTTCGTGGGGCCAAAGTAGAACCCCTGAGCAACTAGGGCACGGCCTGGACTGAGGGTAGGGGGTGGAGGGTAAGCCCAGGCGTGGCAGACCTCAGCCTATCTTATCCTTTCTCCGCAGCTCTAGTTTCATTCAAGGAACCCGCATAATAAGGGCAGACAATCAACAAAGCTCACTCTGAAAGTTCTGTGCGCAGTGTCAAAATCTGGTGATTAAAATCCAAGACCTCCCTGAGCTGATGATGACAAAAGTGTTTTTTATTAAAACCAGACAGCTGGTCAGCAAGACATGCGGTCTAAACTCCTCTAGCACTGTGGTCATTTTCGCCAATGCTACTCACTTCTGCAAAATTGTGTCTTGTTAGGAATCAAACCAGACAAGAGAGACACAGTTCTGATCGATGGAAACACCCCAAATGATGCATCTTTATTTGGAGTAGAGTGAAGCACTGCAGTGCAGTGCAGCCACCTCCACTCCCCCAGCCCAGAAACAGGAATTCTCTCGTCTTTGCCAGGGAGGACTCTGTACCCAAGAGTGTGGCAGCAAGAACAGGTCACCTGAGCACCACGCTTGCAGTGGTGCTCCATGGACAATTCTGAAGTGAAAAACAAGTGACTGCGATGCTGGAAAGACAGCCCTACCTCAGGAAGTTAAGAGCCTTGGGACTCTAGTTCCAGACATGTCACAAGGGAACTGGTGTCAGGACAGATTACTTTCCTCCCTGGTCTTCTGGGTCCTCAACAGGAAAACAGAGAGCTTGGGCTGCTAGATGAATCAGGGGTCCCTCCAGACTCACAATGTCTGGATTCTCTGATGTGCTTTAAGAGTTATTTTCCCATGACATTGTGCAATCAAAAATGACACAATTTCAATTTAATGAGAGAGCCTGTGTGTCTCCCTTAATTTTCAAAAGAATTTAGCAATCCTGAAAAAAAACTTGCTGTGTCTGCTGCTTGCCCTTTGCCCCAAAGATGTGCAGAGCTGAATGGAACCACTTCTGTGTGTTCAGGTCAAAAGTCACTCATAATAGCCTCTGGCTGGCTGATATTTTTCAGTCAGAAGTAGGTCTAGTTAGCCCCTGACGTGAATAGAAGTCAAGTGTGGGCTGAGGACTAGTGATGCAACGGAAGGGGGAGGTGAGGGATATTGGGAGTTGATAAATTGACTTGAAAATTTTCATTTCAAGCCCTGGTCAAGTAGTTCAGTTGGTTAGCACATCATCCCAATATGCCATGTTTGTGGGTTCGATCCCTGGTCAGGCCACGTACATGAATCAACCAATGAACTCATAAATAAGCGAAACAACACACTGATGTTTCACTCCCTTTCTCTCTCTCTAAAAATCAATCAGGAAAACAAACTTTAGGTGTGTCAAACTCATTTTCACTGGGGGCCAAAGCAGCCTCGTGGTTGCCTTCAAAGGGCCGAAATAATTTTGGGACTGTATAAATGGAACTACTCCTTAACTGTTAAAGAGTTGAAATTACAGTCACCCCACAGCAACCGCGAGGCTGCTGTGGGCCCCAGTGAAAATGAGTTTGACACCCCTGCTCTAGAAGATTTATTTCAAATGCCCTGATGTGTACTCTATCATTATTCTCTTTCTTACTTTGTCATTTTACAAAGGCTATAACTTCCCTCTGGTTTCAACCAGGTTAGGGCAGTTTTAAATGGTATCCGTCGCCCCACGACAAGATGAAGTTTTCAGAAAGAAAGCAGCATCGGGACACGCAGGCACTCACAGCAGTTCATCTCGCTAACAAGGCAAAAGTACTTGCCGACACACTGGTTCCACTGGTAGTGCTGGAGGTAGCCCTGCGGACAGCTGCACCTGTAGCCCCCGACGATGTTCTGGCAGCCGTGCTGGCAGCGGTGGTTCCCCTCACACTCGTCCACGTCTGAAAGAGGAGGTGGAGCCGCCTTTAAGCCACATCCCCACTTGTCTCAGAGGCACGCTCTGAGGCAACTTTTTTATGCATGCTAAAGCGAAAGGCAATTTTAATAAGAAATCTGATCCCTAAAAAATTATTCTATGTGCTTTTGTTTTCTGAGCTATGTTTTTTAAAATTTATTTTTCAGTTATAGTTGATATGCACTATTATATTAGTTTCAGGTGTACAACATAATGGTTATTACTTATATAACTCATAGAGTGATCATCCCAATAAGTCTAAAACCCACTGACACCATATGTAGTTATGACAATATTATTGATGATAGTCTCTGTGCTGTAATTTACATCCCCATAAGTATTTTTATTTAAAGAAAAATTATTTTTCTGCCCTGGCTGATGTGGCTCAGTGGATTGGGCGTTGGACTACGAACCAAAGGTTTGCCAGTTCCATTCCCAGTCAGGACACATGTCTGGATTGTGGGCCAGGCCCCCAGTAGGGGGCACTCAAGAGGCAACCACACATTGATGTTTCTCTCCCTCTTTCTCCCTCCCTTCCCCTCTCTAAAAATAAATAAATAAAATCTTTAATAAAAAAAATTATTCTATCACCCAAAACTTTAAAAATATCTACTCTGGAGATTTTGGAAAGTCAAAGGAGAAAAAACATTCAGATATCCCCGAATGTTTTGTTTATAGTAAAGTCTACAAATAAAAATTATGAAAAAAATTAATGCAAAGTACAAAGGCATTTTATGGGTAAGCTGTATAAATTCTTTATATACGCTTACTTATGCCAGAAGTAGAACCCCAAAAATATCAATAAAATGGTAAAGTGTTAAAAAATAAATGTAAACTTTTAATTATATATTATCAGAAGATTTTTTCCTCATATGTTTAATCCACATTGGGAGAATCCTTTTATGACTCTGAATCCAGTGACCAGAAAATTAACGAATAAAACTCAGGAATCTAGATATTTTTCTTGACTAGGTCACTCCTTATTGGATTAAATTACTAACTGGGCAGAAATACCTAGGAAAGGCACACATTATAGACACGGTCAAGCATCAGAACAACAGATGGGGTCTCTAAGGTATGGGGCCTGTGCGAACCAGGCAGAACATTCCCCATGCTCGCTTGGGTGTCCCCCTTGTGCTCAGCTGTGATAGCACCTAGAGGACGCGGTGATGAAGGTACTGACGTCACACAGGCCACCTCAGGAGGACCCACCAGCTGCATCAAGCGGAGGGCCCCACCCACCTTCACAGCTGGCACCGCTCTGATCCAGAGAGAACCCCCGCTGGCATTCACAGGTGAAGCTTCCAGGAGTATTCTGGCAGACGCCCTTCGAGCCACACAGGTTGATGTCCGAGGAGCACTCATTGTTATCTATAAAGCACAGAGTGGGTAAAGGGAGGCAGTGTTAAAATTCCCTGAAGCTCTCTTTGTGTTATTTAAAAGGCAGAGAGGGGGATGATTCACGTAGAAAAGACCAAGAAAAGCCTGTCACTTTTCATATGTGCATGTTCACATGCACATACACACATGCATGTACTCCCATGTTTTGCTTTGTTTTGTTTTGTTTTGTTGAGTTTTTGTCTTATTCCAACAGCAGAAGAACTTCAAGGCACAGCTACCTCCCACAGAGGGTCTTTTCCTCTCCCACTTACCGATGCAGGCAGTGTGGTGTTGCGTAAAGCCAGGAGGACATTTACACGCGAAGCTGCCGATGGTGTTAACGCACAGGAACTGGCAGTTGTGCTGCTTAGTTGCACACTCGTCAAGATCTACAAGAAAATGCAAGACGGGCATTGGAGTCGAGCACACAGCACAGGCACCTGGAAGCCGTCCTAGGAAGAAGCTCTGAGTTTTCACTTCTAGGTCTCCAGGGACCCTGGCCAGACCAGAGCCACAGCAAATGGCTGGGAAGAACCCAGGAACTGAAGTTTGAAAAATACGTGGTCTCAATTTAGATGAAAAAAATGTAGCTCTCTGGGGGACCCAAGGAAAAGCCAAGCCCCTTTGGTTATTTCTTTCCTAAGGAATGTGGGAATTCCTTAGGAAAGAAATTTTAGGTAAGTTATAAGAATTTCAGAAAAGTTACAAAAGACCAGGGATTCTCAAAAATTTCCAGAGCACTGACAAGATCTATTCAAGTTGAAATATGAAAAGAAATGTTGAGGATGGAAATTCGTTCATTTAGTTCTTTTCTGTTTGCTGTTTTTATTCTGTTCAAATGAGGTGGTCAACCAAACCAAACAAAACTGACTTCTTTATTTAGAGATCCTCCTTGGGATAAAACAAAATTGAGCAATCAGGAAGGAACAAAAGGAAAGAAAAGTACTTATTCCGATAAGCTAATAGCCCTTTAAAAAACTGCCTACGGTATTTTTCCCACGTTATTCCCCCCAAATCCTCCATAACATCCTCTGCTCTGACCAGGACTCTGTCCTCACTGCTGGAATTCAAGGCTCATTCTCAGCTCCACCGCTATTACTAATGTCAGGAGACACAAAGTGTGTCTCAACTTGGCGCTGAATGTTAACTTTAAAAAGTAGCTGCAGATTCGGAACCCTCCCTGCACTCCTCGCTCCCTTCCTCCCTCTTCCCCTGCCTTTCTCATGATCTTTCATCACTGCACACAGAGCTGTGCTTACAGCCGCAGACCAGTGCCAGTTCCTGGCTACAAGAACACCTGGAGTGGGCCTCAAGTGACAGAACCCCTCCACATTTCTCCCAGTGATGACTTCTTTTAAAATGGAGCCAATCCTGTGCTCCCTCCACCGCGGAGGGGTGCTGTTTCTGCTTTCCTGGTTTCTGTATTATTGACAGCTGTGTGCCTCCTGCCAGCATGACCCAAGGGGCCTTGCCAGGGCACCATCCCATGTTTGCTGAAGCTCACCTGCAAACAGGTGAAGGAGACGGCTCAGTGATTTCTTACATAGCTATTCTATAGCTACCACACACTCAGAACAGAGTCACTGGCTGTTCCTACCTCCAAGCACGTCTTCTCTCCCTCTTATCTGGATCCTACCATCCTACCCATCTCCCAGGGTGCAGTGCTGGTTCCACACTCCCCTGGGCCCACCCTTCTAGCCTCTTTCCTCTCATTTCAATAGTACGTGTATCTGCATCACTCATTTTGAAATTGAGTCATATATGTCAAGTATGTAGAAGAATTTAGACCTTATAAGAAAAATAGGAGAAAGGGACTTGTGTTGTAAGTGGATCTGTAAAAAATCATATGGCTATTTTTACATTTCTAAAACTACAAAAACCCTGGCTGGTGTAGCTCAGTGGATTGAGCCTGGGCTGTGAACCAAAGTGTCACAGGTTCAATTCCCAGTCAGGGCACATGCCTGGGTTGTGAGTAGGTCCCCAGTAGGGGGCTCATGAAAGGCAACCACACATTGATGTTTCGCTCCCTCTCTTTCTCCCTCCCTTTCCTTTCTCCTCCCTTCCCTCTCTCTAAAAATAAATACGTAAAATATTTAAAAAATAAAATAAAATTATAAAAAAAATTAAACCACAAAAAGACAATTACTATGCTTTTAATAATTTGTGAAAGGACTTAATCACTACTATACATTTAATTTTCATGTCTTATCTCTTAATTGCTATAAATTTTTGAGGATTTTCTGCCCTCATGGCTTAGAAAAGCATTACAAATTTGTTTTGCTTGTTACAGAGAGAAAATCTCCCCTGAATTTGGCTCTTCCTTTACACGAAAATGTCCATGGCTCTGAGTCATAGCCTCACCCTGCCCGCAGCTCACTGTGCAGCCCAGATGTAAAGTGAGTTCTGTGCTTGAGAAGCACTGAGCTATGGGCAGCTCTTCATTTAAGGCAGTTGGAATTTTTGCGTAGGTCTCCCAACTTCCTCTCCTGCAAATAACAGGAGTACATAAAATCTGTGCTGCACAGGAGAACCTCGGGCTGTTGTCCACTACATCATCCCGAGTCACTGGCTTCCTACCCCTCTCCCTTCCAGCAGACAGGGGAGGGCACGAGGGCCCTATTCCTCTCTGCGCTCCACTTCTGCCATCCCGCCATCCCGCCATCCCGCCACTTAACTCCCTTTACTTCCCTTTTCCTCCTTCAACATTTCACGTCAGAATGCTCTAACTGTTGTTCTGCCATCTGGTCTACCTCCTCCAAATCCCTCGTTTTCCAAATTATCCTTCAGTGTCACTCGCATGTGCTAGTCACAAAGCATATGAAGTTCTCATTGTTGGGAAATCTGGTAACAGGAGTTTGTTTACATCCACAGAATTTTGCAAGAATTCTGGGTTCTTGAGGGATTTCTGCATAGACTTTGGCTGTTTCTGAATTCTTTGTGAAATTTATGTCTCAGATAAGCTCCTGAAGGGCAGGAATGGCTCTATTTTGCAGAACAAAAGCCTCGACAAAGTGCTTGCTTACTTAGGCACAATGTCCTCTGGGATCATGGCACCGATTAGTAGGAGGCTGGACTGTGCTGGAGACCTAGGCTATTTAGTTGTTGAACAGTCCCACTACACAAATGTGGTAAACAGAAAGCAGAAAGGAGGTAACCAAGTAGGGATCCACCGTACGCCGAACTGTGCAGAACCGGTCCTGCTGTCTCTGAGACCCCCAGGGATGGTGCCCACTGATGCCTGCTGGGCAGGCAGTGAGGATGGCTGCTGCCACCGGTCCTCTGCCATCTCCCTGGCCTCAGCCTGCCTGCCTCCAGCATGGGGCGGCTCCGTGGAGTCACCGACCCCAGGGAAGCACCTGTTGCTGTAGAGTCTTTCAGCAACCTTGTGCTCAGGAGGCAGGTGAGCGAGTGAAGGCACAGTCTACTTTACCTTTGCAGCTCCTCCCATCGTCCTGCAGAATGTAGCCTTTGGGGCATGAACACTGGTAACTCCCCTCTGTGTTTTTGCAGATAAAATTGCAGGGTTTGGGAGCCTGGTTGCACTCGTTCATATCTACGATCAAAGAGACGCAGTGTGAATGCCTGTCTAAAAGGATACACAAATACACACGCGGCTAACAAAGGATTTTTGTTTTCAGAAAAGAAAAAGTAAACTCTGTGTAGTCTTTGATCCTTGTTTTATGTTTTCCTATGAAATTATATAGGCTTTTTAGTTTTGTTTTTTCTTTAACTTCAGGGTTTTATTTTTGTGCCACCATCTACAATTTCTGCTTGGGTTAATAAACCATCAGAAACAGAGCACTCACCCACACAGGCCACCCCAGTGATATCTGGGGTGTAGCCAGTTTTACAGATGCAGTGATAGGACCCTTTGTCATTGATGCATTCCCCATGTCGGCAAACATCATGGATGACCTTGCACTCGTCGATATCTGTCATTTAATAAGTGGAAATTAAAATTAGAAAGGCATTAAAATGGACAACCTTGACGTGTAGGGGTCACGTCAGTGTAAGCACCAATAACCTGTGTTACTATATTATGAACCTATGAAATTAAACCAAAAAGATGACAGCAACCATTTTACATGTAATGGTAACTATACTCAGAGGCAAAGAACAACTTTATTGGGCTGCAGTAATAAACTGATCAGGCTAGGAGAAAATCTTAGAAGTAATTCTCCTTCTAAACTGGTACTCATTCCCCCTGCCCCCGGGTCCACAGGACAACTGCCCCATCGAGTCACATTCATCAGCTCCCTGCACAGCTCATGCCACGAGGCTGTGTCCTGCTGGCATTCCACAGGCCAATCACGGTAGTGGATCCTTTTGATAAGGAAATTCCGCTTTTTTTTCTGACATTGCATATACAAAATGAGAAGAAAAGTTCTTCTGTATTCTTTTTGTTGCATTTAAGGTTAATCCTAAAAACTACCAAATTGCAGCCTACTGGGGAAATGGACTGAACTCCACTCCTTCGGTGAGGGAGGCCCAGGGCTCGGGGTGCATTCCTGGGCTGCAATTGCAGCCTGCTCAGGAAGAGAGACCCTCCCTCTGCTCCGCCCAGGGGGAAAGAGCTGATCCACACGCACTGACCAGCATGAGAGCCACTGTCCTCCCCACCTCGACCCCTCCATCTCCTTTCTGCTTGGTGGGGGGCCAGTACCAAGGAAGTTCTTACCTTTTGAATTGCCAAGCAACCATTTCATACCCACAGCTGATATTTTGCCTGAATTTTTCAAGTTTACTCCGAGATACAATTTAGCACACCCTCATTGAATGAGTCGTTCCCACCACTTCATTTTATCCTTCAAAGAACCACGAGTTTCCTCTGGTCATCCCATCAAACCTATGCCTTTATCACATCCTGTTCTGTTAATTTGCCTTTAATCACATCTTTCTAACACAAATCCTCTCTCTTCCAGTCCCCTCCCCCTCCAAGGAACGCAAAATGTCTCTCTCCTCTCTCTTTTATGAAGCTAAAAACAACTGCAATTATGTTGCTAGACCTGGAGGACTTCTTCGGATCTGCCTCGGGTGCTTTGACGGCCTCCTGTCCTCTCAGAGTAAAGCAGCCGTGCTTTTCTAGAGGCTGCCGTGTGTTCTGAATATCAGGATTGGGTATACGGCAGTCCATTTTAAGAGTTCGAGTACATACTGGTATACTAGTTAAGGAATTTACTGCACATTTACTGCAACGCTTATCTAAAAATTATACTCTGAGTAACCAACAACACATAACAAACTTTTGTCTACAATGTTGAAGAGTCCTTCCAATGCAGAGGCAGGGACCCAAGCACACCCAACCTGATCAGGTGGGCCAGGGGCACTTTGGCGACATGGCCTCGGATGTCTAAAAATACCAGAATGAAGAATGTTTGTCAGCCTCAGCTGCGCCACTCAGCCTAGGTTCATACCGCAGATTCCATATTCTCATCTGTTTTTCACAAAGCAAACAAACAAGTTCCCGGCAAATATTTCTGAACTGAATGAAGTCCCTGCGCCACTGGTCATAAATCAGAACAAAACGAAGTACCTGCTCCATTAGTCATAAATCCTCGGCCGTGGGGGCAGAGTTTTTTGAAAGCCACGGTTCCCTGGAAAGGGCAGATCTCACAGTGGGGACCCCAGCCTCGCCCGCCGTCGCAGCAGCACTCGGACTTGGTGACGGGGTTCCTGTTGCTCGAGCCAATCTGACACATGTTCTGGAGCACCTCCGTGAAGCAGTACCCTTCCCGGTTGTCTGCAGGGGACACCCGATGACAAAGAGGACTTTAGGACATTCTATGAGCACAGCAAGATGTCAAAAATTTGGTCAGATACGAAGCCCCAAAGGGATGTAACACTTTACCCTGGGTGAGAAGGAGCGAGAAGGGGAAGCTGGAAACTGCAGTGAGACAGAAAGGATGGCATCTGAGGAAACAAAGACGAAATGCAGTAAGTAGGCAGAAAGGCATTGGTCTAGCCAAGGTTACAACTCCATCTGCTCCCAGAAGCAGGGGTGAACGGTCATGCTACAGAGAGAGAGACACGGAGAAACACACGGGAACATCCGGAGCACCGGGGGTTTACCAAGGCAGCCGAGAAAGACATTCCAAACCAGTGACTCAGTGGTACAGCGAGCAAAGGAAGAACTGAGCTGCGGGGTGGTGCTAAGCCCAAGGCACATGCGGTCACTGAGTCAAGTCCAAAATATGAACATTTTTAACCTTTCCTCAAATTTCGACAACCTCTGTTATTTCAAACAAGAGACCTGGGTTTCAGGCCTCCCGGCGCGGAGGCCGGGGCTGCAAAGCAGGCAGGCGGCAGCGGGTACGCACCGAGGCACTCGTCCTGGGCGGGGCTGGCGGTGAAGCCGTTGTTGCACTCGCAGGTGTAGCTGCCCCGGGTGTTGAGGCAGCGCCCGTTCTCGCAGATCCCCGGCTTGGTCTGACACTCGTTCTCATCTGTGCGGGTTCGGCGCAGGGCCGGAAACGAGAGGAGTCATCTGACCGCTTTGTACAAACACGGACTCTTTCTTTTTTACATTTACTTTGTGAATACTAGGTGAGCTATTCACGTGGTTCCAAATACAAAAGGTACGAGAGCGTACTCGGAAAAACTCCCCCTTTCTCCCCATCCCCCAACCACAAAATCCCCTTCCGGGGAGTCAGCTGTGCTACTGCCGGTTTTCTAACGAGTCTTCCCAGAGGTGAAGTGCACACATACAAACAGACACACGTCCGCCCGTGTGCACCTCTGCCCTTTAAACAACATGACTGGTAGCATCTTCATGCACTTAAAACACAGATGACAGCACTTTATGTACACTTACAGTTTTTCACTTAATAAAATTTAAAACTTTCCATAGCTGTACATAAAGAGGATTCTCAAAGGATTATTTCAAATGAAGGAAGAAAATTCTTAATTTTAAAATCAACAAGTTAAAGAAATATTGCAATACTTCATTTGTGTAATATCTGTGATAATTGTGACCTAAGGGAGTTTGTCGAGACTAATCTTCCAATTCAATACAGATTATGTTTACTGTAATAAATTGACAATGTTATTGAGAAATAACCTAGTCTCCCAGGTTTGGAGAAAAGCATTAAGGTAGCTGAACATTCTTAGAATTGTCTGATGAGGACTTGGACAGATCACAGATACTGTGCACAGGTGGGTCCCTCTTACTGTCCCAACCCCCCGAGGCAGGGACCTCAAGAACAGAGGCAGCGAGTTGGAAGGTAGCGTCCAGAGAGTGTTAAACCAGGCTTGAAATCCCAATGCCCAGACCCATTAAATCAGACTATCTGGGGTGGAGGCTGGGCTCTCCGGCGGATTCCAAAGCCCAGCCGAGGATCCGAGCCGCAGACCCCAGAAGAGCCGGTGTGCGATCATTAGTGCACACGGCACTTTTTCTGTGCTTTCCAAGTCTGCTCTTTCATCGCCATTCCATTCTGTATCCTACAGAGTAAGGGGCAGTGAGGGTTTTAAGAGTCTTGACTGACAACATAAAATACGTGAGCTAATGTCAGTGATTATCAAAAAGGAAAAGGATGCATGTGGGAGTTGTCTAGTAATTTTCTCCTGTATTTTTTTTTTTTGTGTGTGTGTGTCTAAAGCGGTGGTCAGGAAACTTTCTGTGGGTAACAGTAGTATTATAGTATTATAGTATATAATATTATAGTATATTATATTATATATTATATTATACAAGATATAGTAAATGTTTCAGGCTTTGCAGGCCACGTGGTCTCTGCTGCAACTGCTCTGCTCCGCTCTGCCACTGCGGCACCAAAGCAGCCATGGACGGAAAGTGAATGAATGCTTAGAGCTGTGGCCCATACAACTCTGTTTACGAAAACAGGTGGTTGGCTGGCAGGCTGGGTTTGAACCTCATGCTGTGGTTTGCCAACCCCTAGTCTGACGCTGTGGTTTTTAATGCTGGATCCACATTATAAAACCTGGGGGGCGCTATAAAATATCGTTGCCTGGGACCCACTCTAGACAATGCCTGATTCCCCAGAGGTAGATCTCACTGGGTTAGTGACATTCCTGGTTCCAAGGGACCTGCCATCGAAACTCAATGTCAGGGTCCCAGTAGCGAAGTTGAATGTCATTTTAGGACTGTACAAATGTAACTACTCCTTAATCAGGGGCAAGGAGCTCGGTGCTGTTGCCAGGTAGAAACCAGGTGGCAGGCCGGATAAAACAAGGTGGAGGGCCGGATTCGGCCCGCAGGCCGTGTGCTTGCCACCTGTGCCCTAGAGAAAACACCTGATATTCCAATCCTGGCAGCAAAACGGGCTGAGAAGGTAGGCAAAGGCCAGCTCAGAGAGAGATAATGACAGCGCTGGTGGAATTCCTAGATAATCACAGGGCAAAGGGACCTCCACAGGAAGTAATGTCATACGGTTAAGAGAGGTAAAATGGCTCTGGCCACAGAGAACAGAGTGCCCGTCAGGACTAATCCCAAGTCCCTTTTTCCTATGTCACTTCAGACTCACGCAAAGCCTCCTGCAGGGATGCTCTTACCGACACAGCCTTCTCCGTCAGGTCTCCGCTGATACCCAGGCCCACAGATGCACATGTACATGCCGATGAGGTTCTTGCATTCCATCTGTTTTTCAGCACAGTCGTGTTTCCCCTCTTCGCACTCATCCTCGTCTGGAAAGGGCATGCCACCACAATGTATAGAAGAAGCCGCGTTAATTTCTTGCCATTCACACATAAGACCATATTAAGTAATCTATTTCCGTTTGCTTTGTTGGGCTCTGTGGCCTCCTAGAGTGGGAAGATGTCCTCTAGCCACCTATGTACTGGAAGAAACTGTTCCCTCTCTAACTGGTAACTTCTTCAGAAGCAGGAAGCATGCTTTTTAATCCTTTTTGATAACAGAATATCTCTGGCTCAGCCTCTTCATATTGAGCTTCTTGAATGTGGAAAATGTCTTCTTTATATGTTCACGTTTGCAGCACAGCTGGGACGCAGTGCAGAGGGAACTAAGAGGGACCTGTCGCGCAGCCGTTGACTCGGCTGGATGCCTCAAGCTACAATTTACTCAGAAAGGTAGCAGCAGTGACCCTCATAATGCCCATGGACTACAGCAGCGTTTCCCAATTCCCAGTCCCCCCCCTCTAGTGTTGGAAGCTTTGGAGGGATATCTCCCATCACAGATAGTGCAAGAGCTCCCTGGTTTGGATGACCTTGAACATGGATATCTCACCTTTGCACATCCTCCTATCTTCTCTCAGAACATATCCAGCAGGACATTTGCATTCATATGACCCATAAGTGTTTACACATCGGAAAGCACAGAGCAGAGGATTCTGGGCACACTCATTTATATCTGCAGCAGAAATAATGAGAAAACAATGGATCAGGGCCATCAACCAAAAGAAGGAATCTGCTTTCACCAGCAGTTGAAATGCTCCATTGTTATAAACATGGATGGACCGAGCAGTCTCTGGTTCCCAGTGAATGATAAAATGAGTAGGGTGAGCACATATCCTGATCCTCCCAGCTCGTTGTCCTTGTGCGATGATGAATCATTTTTTAGGTGGATATGGGAAATTACACGTCACCCTATCCAGGGGTGTCAAACCCACGGCCCATGGGCCGTATGCGTCCCAGGATGGCTGTGAATGTGGCCCAACTCAAAATTGTATATTTACTTAAAACATTATGAGATTTTTTTTATGATTACATGTTCCGATGTATTTAATGTGTGACCCAAGACAACTCTTCTTCCAGTGTGGCCCAGAGGTGCCAGAAGGCTGGACACCCCTTCGGGGAAGTCTAAAATTCTGGTTTTGAAGCCTCGAGTTGACTACTTGCCACTCCCAAAGTGACATGCAGTGGCAATCAGTTTTACCCCATTCAGCCAAAGCAAACACCAAGCCAGTTGTTGTCAGAACAGAGGCAGACCCTCCAACATTGCTAACCACCTCCTTTTCCCCGTAGAAGAGAGGCTTCTGTGAGATAATGTAATTCTCATGCCCAAGAAGATAGTGTTCTGAATTATCGTACCACTTTCAGAGATACTCAGGTCACAGTGATGACCAGATGAGAGCCTTAAATAGTTGAGAATGGCTTTCCTGTTAATGGATGAAAGTGATCTCTGTAGATATCATAGTTTGAAACCATCAGAATGTGTCTTTGGAAATCAGGGTTAAAACAGACCACCTTGATTATCATGTTTTTCCCTGAGCCCACGGATGCCCCCTGAGATGATCAGTGAGGTCCCAGATCACGAGTTAGTGACGACCTTGACAGATTCTCCCACACCTTCAACAATAGGTATCAGCAGGTCATTTCTCTAAGGAAGAGCTCATGATAACACCGACTTTGCCCCTCCTTCCATCTCCCTTTCAGCCTTCTCTCAGGCCAGTGGTTCTCAACCTGAGAG
>PVKM010010950.1:0-34057 GCA_004027735.1 Carollia perspicillata
TTGCTGCTAGGTTACATCAATGTCACACAAACCATTCTTGTTATATTATGAATAGCTGAACTTTTTTCTGGACAGGCCTCATATTCTTTATCTCAGAGAACATTATGCTAAGCAGGATAAGCCAGTCAAAGAAAGACAAGTACAATCTGATTTCACTCATATGTGGAATCTAATAAACAAAATGAGCTAACAAGCAGAATAGAGACAGACTCAGAGAGCAGGCTTGGGGCAGGGTGTGGGTGTGGAGCGATTGAGCAAAAAGGAAAAAAATAAAGAGAAAGAATTCATGGACATGTAGAACGGTATGGTGATTGCAGGGTGGTGGTGGAGGTGGGTGGAGGCAGAAGAGGATATGGGGGATAAATGGTGATGAAAAGAAAAGAACAAAAAACAAACACATCCAGATGGCCTAGTCACATGGATAACTTCCCTTAATGCTTCTCAGTGCTTTTTCCTTGGCATACTGCACACTTTAAAAAGTCTCTTTTGGGGAAGTTGAATTCAGCTAAGTTGGGTCCTCTTCTCTGTTGTAATTGTCTTACTGAAGGAAGTCTGCCCTCATTGCTTCAATGTCATTCACATTCCTCCTTCATTCGGCTTGCTTCAGAGTTTTGTAGATCGGTTGGATACCTCTCTAGTTCCCAGCAATGATAAGTGTTTTGGGGGCCATTACTATGACAATAGAGAAAAAAATGAAACATTTAGCATGATACTTAGGTCTCAGAATTCTTCCTAATGGTGCTTGCAATATAAGTGTACATATAAATAGTGAGGGAAGCAGTGTAGCAAAACAAAAGATCATAAATTTCACAGCAAGAGTAGACTTTGGTTTGATACTTTACTTCAATATTTTTATTAGCTTCTTAAAACTGAGCAAGGGGCTAAAATTTCTGTCTTTTTCATTTAAAAATAGGAAAAATAGTACCTATCACATGGACTTGTTGGGAAATTAAGATTGAATGAGAATACCTGCTTACCGGGTAGTACCTAGGTCATAGTAATTGTTCAATAAATAATTTATACTTTGTATTGTTAATCCTTGGCAAATCTAAAGAAATTTATTTCATCTCTGTGTTGGTACAATAATGCACCTCTTTATGGAATCCTTCATCTATCCATCTGTAGGTTTCCTCTGTGAGATAATAATTTTCTTCTTTATCCTTATATCCCCAGCCCCTGCCATTTGAAAACATAGGTATTCAATATGTTTGGTGAATGAATGAGTACATGAATAAATGAATAAATATATAGGAAAACAAATGTATGGTAAACTTAAGGTACCAAAATTGTTTAATAGTTTACATAGGCCAAGTCAATTTCTGATGTCAAATTTACTTATGAAAATAACATAAGACATGAATGTTTTCATGTTTCTTATTTTTGTTCTGAAATAAACACCTGTTTATTATGCTGCCTCATAATTTCCTTAGGAGTCACCAATCTCAGAAACAGGATCTCAGTACAAACGAGCACTTCCAGCATACTTTACATTTCCTGTTTTTGGATAACTGGTTGGACTACTTAAGCTCAACTTGCTAAAGCTCAATCTATGCGTGTCTCACATGAGTTGACTTGACTCATAGATCCTCTTTTGTCCACAGGCAGTAGTCTTAGAAGAGAGGGAAGAGCTCTCGAATGCTCTGCCAGTTGAGAAACTCAGTAGAACAATAGTAGAACAATGGAACCTTTGGATGAAGATGGATATACTCAGTTGGATTTCAGCTCCCGAGGTTTTACCAGAAGACCTGTGTCCTTAGAGAAAGGTATTTTTTTTTCTTTCTGCTTTCGATGTTTTCATTCTCATCAACTCAAACACTTAAGTAGAAGAAATTTAAGAGGCTTGTGATTTGTAGGGGTTTTATTTATTTTTTATTTTTATTTTTTATTTATTTATCTTTAGAGGGGAAGGGAAGGAGAGAGAGAGAAATATCATTGTACAGTTGCCTCTCATTCGTCCCCTGCTGGGACCTGGCCTGCAACCCAGGCATGTGCCCTGACAGGGAATCAAACCATGATCCTTTGGTTTGCAGGCCCACACTCAATCCACTGAGCTACACCAGCCAGGGCTGTAGGGGTTTTATTACTATATTTCAAAATGTTTTCTGAAGTCACTAAAGATGATTTGAATGTGCACTAAGCTTTTTCTCATGACAACCATTCAGTGACCAATTATTAATATTGAAAATAATGATGATGAAGATGACAGAAAATACACTGTCTGTTTCATAGAAATAGGTAGGTTAACAGTGAGGAGCTAGGAATAAGTATGATGAACTGCAAAAATGAAAGAATTTCAATAGGAGTGACTTGTTTGATGGAAGTAAATTGTAGAATGGAGGTCAAAGAAACTTAAAGTGTATAAGTGTATCCTGATAAACAATATCAGGATATCGGAAATAAGAAAGAGAACAATGATCCCTGAGCAGTGTGGCTTAGCTGGTTGAGCATTGTCCCTCAAACTAAAGGTCACCGGTTGGAGTACTGGTCAGGACACATGCTTGGGTTGCAGGCCAGGTCCCTGGTTGGGGCATATGCAAGCGGCAAACAGATCAATGTTTCTCTTACACATTAATGTTTCTCTACCTCTCTTTCTCTTTCCCTCCCCCTATCTCTAAAAATAAATAAACAAAATCTTTTTTAAAAAGAGAAGAATGAAAAGACTGAGGGGAGGTAAGAGATAAAAACAAACCTGTGATTTTATGGTAAAGGCCAAAGGGAAAATAGAAACTATAGGATTTAGAATCTTGAATAAGAATATTTTTTGTGTGGTAAAAGCTTGATTTGGATTTTTTTAACAAAGGCAGTTCTTTGTATACCAATAAAGAAAATATTTGTGTTAGATGAAAAGGTCCTATTACTAAAACATGAGTCTTAGACAAAATGTAAAAGAAGTGAAATATGGAGAAGAGCATTAAGAAATATCTCTCTTCCTAGAGTGAACAATTTAGTCCCCTCTATAGTTGTCCTATCTGACAACTCTCTGAAATGTCCTTATTGCTTATTCTCAGTCAAAGGTGAACTATGTTCTTGGTGTGGTGAAGTTAAAATAGAATAAGTTCCCTGTTATCAAGAAAGAGATTATTCACAGGGTTTGACATCATAATTTTGTCTCTTCTGCTTTGTGGTCATTCACATTGCACAATTATTTTGCTCTCTCCACTTACACAATTCTTTTCTTGGGCAACGTTTTGGGAAAGAGTGGAAAAACTGGATGATGTCAGAGGTAGAGAGGTGTGTGTTTACAGACACATGTAGACAAACAGTGAGTTACCTATAATTTTCTAGTAGTCTCTAAACAAGATGACTTTCCATGTGTTAGCTTAACTCCCACAATAATCCTTTGAAGTACTAATACCTAATTTTTCACAAAGAGAAGTGAAAAAACAAAGGAAGTAATTTGCCCCAAATCAAGCAATGTCTATGTGAAAAGGGAAGATTATCCTTAGTAACCAATGTTATTTCCCCTACACTAAGCTGTCTCTTCTAAGAATGAGCAGGATCCCAAGAATCCTGGTGACATCGAGACCAATAGACATCAGTGTGGAACTGAAACCAAGTGTGTATAGCTATCAAGGCACTGTGCTTAAATTACATTTCAGAACCTAGATAACTGGGTATCAATGAATAATGTCTAACTTCAGAAATTGCCAGGTATGGATGAATTATAGAACTGAAGTGCTCTGTGACCCACCATCCTATTTCTCCATTCAATCCCTGCTCTCTCTGGCTCCTTCAGGACCTTGTGCTGCATCTCCTCCTTGGCGTTTCATTGCTGTGACATTGGGAATCCTGTGCTTGGTAATACTTGTGCTAGCTGTGGTCCTGGGTACAACGGGTAAGTATTGCTGGAGAAGATTAACAACGACAGATATTTTCTTAAATTTTATCTTATTGATTACACTATTACTGTTGTCTTGATTTTTCCTCCTTTGCACCCCTTCACCCAGCATCCCCTGCTCCCTCAGGCAATCCCCCACCCATGTTCATGTCCATGGGTCATGCATGTAAGTTCTTTGGCTACTCCCTGTCCTATACTGTACTTTAGAGCCTCATGGCTATTCTGTAACTACCTATTTGTACTTCTTAATCCTCTCACTTCTTCATCCATTCTCCCACACCCTCCTCCCATTTCTTTATCTTTAAACGTTGGCATTTTAATTTTGATGTGTCTTGGAGTGGGCCTCTTTGCATCCATCTTGTTTGGGATTCTCTGTGCTCCTGGATTTGCATGTCTATTTCCTTCATCAAATTAGGGAATTTTCCTTTCATTATTTTTTCAAATACATTTCCAATTACTCATTTGTTTGTCTTCTTCTGGCACCCCTATAACACAAATGTTGGATTGCTGAAAGTTGTCTGGCAGGCTGTTTACACTACCCTCCATTTTTTTTTTTTTGAATTCTCTATTCTTCTTGTTGTTTTGATTGGTTGTTTTTTGCTTCCTTATATTCCAAATCATTAATCTGATTCTCAGCTTCATCCACTCTACTGTTGTTTCTGGTAAATTTTTCTTTATTTCAATTAGTGTATCCTTCATTTCTCACTGGGTCTTTTTTATGCTGTTGAAGTCCTCACTAAGTTCTTTGAGCATCCATGTAAACTGTTTTGAACTCTGCATCTGATAACTTGTTATCTCCATTTTGTTTAGCTCTTTTTCTGGAGTTTTGATCTATTCTCTCAGTTGGACCATGTTTCTTTGTCTCCTCATTTTGGCAGCCTCCTTGTATTTGTTTCTATGTAATAGGTAGAGCTGCTTTGACTCCGTGTCTTGGTAGTGTGCCCTAATGCAGTAGGTGTCCTATAGGGTTCAATGACACAGCCTCCCCTAACACCCAAGCTGGGTACTTGAGGCGCACCCTTCATGTGGACTAAGAATACCCCTTCTTTTGTAGTTGGAACTTGATTGCTGTTGGCAGGTCAATGGGAGGGATTTACCCGGGCTAGTCAGCTGCAAGGACAGGCTGTGACCACTGACCACCAACCTTCACCCTCCTTGGGTGATCAGCTGTGCAGGGGCAGGGTGGTGTAGCTCCACTGTGGTCTGTAGCGGTCCACTGGGTGCACTGGTCCTGGAGTTTCCCAGGTGATACAGGCCAAGATCGCCCCAACCTGTGTTTTGCCCAGGACTACTCTGCTTGAGTTATAAAGCAATCTGAGATGGCTGCTACTTCTGCTGGGTTTAGAGATTTCCAGGTGAAGGCAAACTGTGAATCTAGGCTGCAAGTTCCAGACCTGTGGCTCACGGAGGCCAACTGTTGTTTGAGAGAGTTTAGGAAATTGTGAAGCCTGAGACCAGCCATTCATATGGAAAAGCAGCTTGGGGGAGGGGGTATGAGTACAAGAGATATTTAACAAGCGTTTATAATGTGCCAGATACTCTTTTAAGAGCTTGATTGCATAATTTAATTAAGTCTGTATTTAACTCTATTGAATTGATGCTGTTAATTCTGATTTTATTTATAAGGGAAGTGAGAGATTAGGAGATTAGTTTACTTTTCTAAAATTATAATCTAGTGAGTAGTAGAACCATGATTAGGAATTTAGGCCAATCTGTTTAAAAAAAAAAGCCTCAAGATCTGACCTATATTACTCTTCCACGTTCCTCGAAGAGCTGGTTTCAAAACTGGAATTACCAGGATAAATTAATGGAAGGAAACCAGGGGAGGTGAAAAAGAAAGTACAAAGTGGTGCTTTCTTCCTAATAGAATATATTCCCTAATGAGACTACAAGCTATTTTTATGTCTTATGATTTAAGAAAACTGTTTTATACCTTATCTTTAATCTAAACTCCACTGAATACCAGAAATTACCTGAGACACTTACTAAGTACTAAGGAGATATTTAGTAATGAATGAATAAATTTTCTTAGATTTTATATCTCCCATATCTCATTGTCAATAAAATATTATTTTGTTTTCAGAGAGTCTTTATTAATTTTTTTAATTATTCAAATGTTTATTGAGTCCAATCTTTGTTGCAGGTACTGGGCAGGTTGTCAAGGAGCTCTCATTTTTTAAATACTCAAGAAAGATAGAAGATTTGTTACTATTTCAAATCTACAATGGCTCCAATTGACTTTATTTCCTTTGCTCTTGCTTTATCCTTAATATTCTTTCTTCTTCTCTAACTGCTTCATTTTTCTTTCTTTCATTTTTTTTTACTATACCACCTTCAAGGAAGTTACTTCTTTTTCCAATTATTTAATCTACTATCTATTTTATCTATTTATATATCATCTGTCTTTACTTCTTCATCAGCAATGTGTTATCTCTTTATCATTAATCAAAAATATATTGCTTTGCCTCTTTTAATCCCTTCACCTTTTTACCCCCTCTCTTATGGCAATCATCAATCTGTGTTCTCTGTGTCTAGGAATCTGTTTCTATTTTATTTGTTTGCTTATTTTGTTCTTTAGATTCCATATATAAGTGAAATCACATGGTATTTGTATTTCTCTGCCTGACTTATTTCAGTTAGCATAATACCCTCTAACATTTCATTCTTTTTTATGGCCAGGTAATAATCCTTTGTCTTTATGTATCACGGCTTTTTTATCCACTTGTCCATTGATGGTTACTTGGGTTGCTTCCGTATCCTGGTGATTGTAAATAACACTGGAGTGGACATAGAGCTGCATATATTCTTTTGAGTTAGTCTTTCTATTACAACAAAAATATGGGTTTTGGAGTTTCAATTTTCAAGCATACTAGAATGACCCTTTTGTCACTATTGTTGTTGGTAAATGAAGGCATTTGGAGATCCAGTTCAGGAAGCAACCCACTGAAGAATAACAATTTTCCATCAAGAAATAAAGAGAACCACAGTCAACCCACACAATCATCTTTAGAAGAGAGTGTGGCTTCTACCAAGGCTCTCACAACCACAGGCAAGGGCGGAGTTAAATGATTAACGGAATTATTGCTTTGGGAGGGGTAATGATTGGTGTTTTGCCCTGGAGGGGGAGGTGAAGAGAGCTTTTTTACATGTAGTAGTTGTGCCTTTAAGGAGAGCTCATATTACTATTATCTCAGTCTAATATGCTCCTATCACATATACAATAAAATAATGTCATAAATGCCCCATACACTTGGCTGGACAGTTGTACCTTGAATTTTTAAAACCAGTAACAAATTTATCACTGTCTGTGTGTTTAGGCCTACAGGAAATGGTGTAATTTGAAATGTGTTTTCCACCTTGCAAAGCTAATATTTTAAAGTAATTCAGTAATAATAAGAAATAGCACATCAGAAAGGAAGAAAGGGAGTGAGAAAGAAGACAAATGTTGGTGAGAATTAAGGGCAAAATTGTACACATGTAGAAGAGAGAAACCTAATAGCTATGTTCCCAAAAATGCTGATTAAATTTTTCTTTTTTATGTATTTATGTATTTATGTATTTATGTATTTATTTATACAGAGGGGGGAGGAGAAAGAGTGGGAGAGAAACATCAATGTATGGTTGCCTCTCATGCACCCTCACTGGGGACCTGGCCTGCAACCCAGGCATGTGCCTTGACTGGGAACCGAACCAGTGACCCTTTGGTTCGCAGGCCAGCACTCAACCACTGAGCCATACCAGTCAAGGCTGTTTTTCTTTCATCATACAATTTTACTGATTTTATTACAATTTATACACATTTGATCTTCTAATTTCATTATAATTGACAATAAAAACATTTTGACTTTAATTTTCTGTCTCTGGACACATTCTTCCTCATGCTTTGTATCAAGTAGCTAATAATACAAAACAGAAGTACACTGTAATGCGAATATTTGTTCTTATACTTTCCTCATTTGGAAAATTAACATCTGAAATGGATCTCACACTTGTAAAATATGTTAACATGAAATTACTGTATACTTCAATGATTGATTTTGAGTTGATTTATTTTAAGAGCTTTGAAGAAAAGGAGTTCTGGGCTGAATTTGAAGGATTGGTAGACAAGAAGAAAAGGGAGTCTGACTACCTGAAACACTTTACTAGTTAATTCATTTTTAATTTCAAACGAATGGGGGCATTTCAATGTGGCCTCTTTTATAAAGTCATATTCTTATCATTTCAATTGAAAATGAAATATTTTAGTGGTGATTCACTAATTATTTATTGTACACTCAGGATGGATGGTGCCTGCACTGAAAGAGTGAAATGTTATGATGTAAATCACATTATATTTATCTATTTCCAGGAGGTGTTTCCAGCCCTTGTCCTCCTACGTGGGTTGCACATGAGAACAGTTGTTATCTGTTTAGCACAACACTGTATTCCTGGAATGGAAGTAAAAGACAGTGTTCTCAGCTGGGCTCTTATCTCCTGAAGATAGACAGTTCAGAAGAACTGGTAAGTGTAGATTTCTGTTATAATTATTTGTGGACTATACTGAGCAGAAAAATAGAGGTACATTCCAGATAATGATAATTTTCCCTAAGAAAAAGTGATTTTTAATATTGTCCTTAATTGCCTTGGCTGATGTGACTCAGTGGATTGAGCACTGGCCTGGGAGCCGAAAGGTCACTGGTTCAATTCCCAGTCAGGACACATGCCAGGGTTGAAGGCCAGGTCCCCGTGGGGGGCATGTGAGAGGCAACCAGTCATTGATGTTTCTCTTCTGCTCTTTTTCCCTCCTTTTCCTCTCTCTAGAAGTAAATAAATAAAATCTTTAAAAAACGGTCTCCATAATTGTTATAATAGCATGCATTAAGTGGGTAATGTTTTTAATATATGCACTTCTTTTTGATTAATTGATTAAAAAATAAGCATGTTGTATTTTAAAACAATTCCTTCCAAATACGCTGCAAGTTTTCATGACTATAATAATCAGGTCACTACTATTTTTGTGGGTTTAGATTTCAATTTTTAAATTTGGTGGTAAACCGTTCTCCCCCTTGTCATCATAATTATCAAGAAAAATAGCAGCAATGATAATACACATTTATAAATTATTTACTCTTTACAAGATACTGGGAAAGGTAAAGAGGGTTAAAAAGCAAACTTGATATTGTAATGCTCACATAATTTATAAGAAAAAAGAAACAATAGCTATTAAAAGTTAAATATTTGGTATTGGCAACAAATGTGATAGGAATTCAGAGAGAGATCTCTGTGGACAGGAAAAGTTCTACAGAAAAGATGGGATTTATAGTGCACCACTAATGAAGGCTAGAGCTTAGATGTGCCACAAGAAAGGTTAATAGGAAACATCCTATGCTATAAATCTAGACAATCTATAATTTCAATGTTAATTTTCACTGCTTTCAATTATTTCTTGTTTCTATCTTGTCATACCCAACAGTTGTAGTTCACATAAGAATTAACGAAGGTTTATGTATGGCCAAGAAAAAGAAAGGAACTGGAAGTCTGTGTGGATTTTAGGGCTTCCTGCAATTGCCACTACATGTGCTACATTTGTCAACAATTCAAATGTCAGCATTAAACCCCAGCTTACTCACTCATAAAACATGCAATCATCTTACATTATTTTTATTTTGTCATCCAACTCTGAGAAGCATTTCTTGACAAAGATCCTATAAATTTATACTGCTGACTTGAGGAAAAGATAGCGATTAATCATCCACGAAAGTTGCCTAAGGGGACCTTGGATTTTGTCAGGTAGATTGAATAGAGGGAGTGCAGTTTTGACATTTGGGATATATTCTTTGGGTAAAATTAAACAATAATGACTCCGAGTAAGTGAAATATGCCTTTTGGGACACTCAGTGGCATTCAAGAATTGGTGCCAGTGTATGCATGCATCCTTCACCGATGTGATTCATTTCGTTGTCTCTTTCTCAACGTCTAGAAGAGTTTCTCTCTGTCTCTTCTCTGTATTTGCCTTTATCTCTATCAGCTCTGACTATCTCTCTCTCTTCCTGACATACATTTGTATTTATGTTTCCCTACAGGAATTCATTGTGAAGGAAATGTCTCCCCATCCTCATGATTCATTTTGGATAGGGCTCTCTCGCACTCAGACTGAAGGACCATGGCTCTGGGAGGACGGCTCAACATTCTCTTCTGAACTGTAAGTGTCTAGAGAGACAGAGTCTCACACCCTTCCTCAGAAAGGGAAGAGCATGTCTAGTAGTTAAGAATCTGACTTTGTCTTGACTATATATATATATATAAGAGAGACAAAGAGAACCATGAATCCTGATGGGGAGAAAGAAAAAGTGAGCCAAGAAAAAAAGAAAAGAAGAGGGTAGCAGAGGACTTTGCAGTCAAAAAGAGCTGAGTGGCCACTTAATGGTTTCAACATGAGTTCCCTCATCTTTCTCTTCAGGAGAGTCTCAGCCGTATAGTTGAAGTTGTTCAGTATGGAGCAGTCACTGTTGGTTAGTGTAAAATTGTGGTGAGGAGCATGGGCTTTGAGTCATGTCTCAGCTTGAATCAATGATTGGCCCACTCCTGTGTGAAATTGGATAAGTTGCTTAACCTATGAGGGACCGTCCTTCTTCACCCATAAATAAGAATAAAAATAGCAGCTACCTCTCAGGATTTTGATATAAAGGAAACAAAAGTAAAATCACTCAGCATAGTGTTTTGCACATAGTAAATGTGTAATGCACACTATTATTATTAATTTTAAAAGCAACTGCATTTCGGCCCTGTCTGGTGTAGCTTGGTGGATTGAGCAAGGGCCTGCAAACCAAACAACTGTGGTTCAATTCCCAGTCAGGGCACATGCCTGGGTTGCAGGCCAGTTCCCAGCAGGGGACACACGAGAGGCAACCATACATTGATATTTCTCTCCCTCTCTCCTTGCCTTCCCCTCTAAAGATAAATAAATAATATCTTTAAAAAATAAATAAAAGCAACTGCATTTCATATTTTATAAAGTTCTTTAAACATTTTTCACATTTGCATGAATATAAATTCTTCCTCATTGTGTGTATGTAAATCCATGTTCTTCGGAGAAACATAACCAATAGGAGATCTATATAGATCTACATAAATCTTCCCTGGAGACCCCCAATAAACACACAATGAGGAAGAATTCATGTGCGGAGATTGGTTATGAGGAATTGACTCACATGATTGTGAAGGCTGAGAAGTCCCCTGATCTGCGCTCTGCAAGCTGAGACCCAGGAAAGCCTATGGTGTAATTCAGTCCAAGCATAAAGGGCTGACAACCAGGGGAGCCAATGGTGTGAAACCCAACAGTAGGGCAGGACAAGATGAGCTGAGCTGAGCTATCTTAGCTCACACAATGGTGCAGGCAGCAAAAAAGGGACAGATTCTTCCTTCCTTCACTTTTTTGGTTCTGTTTAGGTGCTTAATGAATTGATGATGCCCCCTTACATTTGAGAGGGCAATCTACTTTACTGAACTCACTGATCAAACACTAGTTTCATCCAGAAACACCCTCACAGACACTCAGGAATACTGTCCAATATGCGTGTGACTAGTGAAGCTGACACATAAAATTAACCATCACAGTGCTGAAATCTTCCTCACCTCAATAGTCATTCATTTTCTTCTTAATATCTGCAGAAGATGAAATTACCATATCTTGCCCTGTATAATGCACACCCACATTTTGGGCCCAAACTTTCAGGAAAAAATCTTTCATTTTAATTTTTAAATTCAATTTTTATTTATATGTAAAACTGATGATCATATTCCAGGGTATTATTTTGCATACATATATTGTTATTGCTTTCTAGAGTTGCACTTTTAATGCATAACCATATATAAAAGAATTAAAAACATTTATATAGATACAGAATTAATATTACCCATGTATAATGCACATCCTTATTTTTCCCTCAAAAATTGGGGAAAAAAAGTACACATTATACATGGTAAAATATGGTAGGCTCCCCTTTTAAGTTTCTATTATTAGGGTGCATGTTTGTGTCTGAGCATGTGTACACAACTGGGTTTTTTTGCCCACTAATCTGAGTGTGTGTGTCAGCCAATTGAATTAGTCTTTCAAAGCAAGAAGTTTTGGTTTTGTTGATTCCCTCGTCCTCTTGCATCTTTTAAATTTTTCTTGTATTAATTTCAATTCTTTTTTTATTATTTTCCTCATCCAATTTCTTTTTGTTGAATTTGCTATTCTTTAACATTTTTAGAGTGTATTTTATTGATTATGCTATTATAGTTTTCCAAATTTTTTCCTCCCCTTCGTCTCCCCTCTGCCCTGCACCCTCCCTCCAGCACCACACTCCGCCCCCCAGCCGAGTTCATGTCCATGGGTCGTACATATAAGTTCTTTGGCTTCTCTGTTTCCTATACTATTCTTAACCTCCCCCTATCTGTTTTTCCCTCAAAAAAACTACTAATTATGCTTCTTATTCCCTGTACCTTCCCCCATTTTTAATGGATGCTTGACTCCTATAATTCACCCTTTTCTCCCCAAATAGATACATGTAAGCCTATGATTTTAATGTATTTTCACTGTCATTGAGCTTGAAATACCTTCTATTTCCGTCATGAGTTGTTCTTTAAATTATGTTACTTTAAAATGTATTTCTTAATTTATTTATATCTGTGTAGTTATAATTATCCTATTGTTTTAAGTTTCAGCTGAACTCCATTGTGGTAAAAATGAAAAACAAAACCCTACTAAGTGTGATTGAAGTTCTCTGATTTTTTATCTGCTTTTTCTTCCTGTACTGGGAGAATTATATTAAAATCTTCCACTGTGATTCTCCTTAAAATTCTGCAAACATTTAAGTTGCTGTGTTGAAGCCATATTATTAGATATATACAGACTTAGATGTATAGATTTATGCAGTCAGTTCATCTAGATATTTCCACATATTTATGATTTCCTTTTCTTCTTATTCCTTTATGCCTTTCCTACTTTCCATTTTAAATCATTTTCCTTAAAATTGAAGATTCTCTTTAATATTTCCTTTAGAGTTAAAGTTTTAGAGTTGAATTCTCTATTTATCTAAAACTGTGTTATTTCAACTTTTTCTAAAAAATATTTCTCTTAAAATTAGACAGTCGTAGCTTTCTTCCTCTCTGCCATTCAAAGGTATTACTATAGTGTGTTCTATTGTTTATTATTGCCTTTAAGAGTTCAGCTGTTCGAAGGTCATGAATGTGTTAAATCTGATGTTTCTTTTCAGACTTGGAACAACTCAGCCATACTTTCTTCAAATGGTGTGTCTACCCTGTCTTCCTTTCTTCTGGGATCCCAGTTATATGCATTATAAAACCATTCACAACATTTTGTGTCTTCTTTGCTTTTTCCTATATTTTTATCCTTTTTTCTTTAATCTATTTATTTACTTGTCATACATCTTCCAGTTAATTTTCTCCCATCTGTTTCTATTCTGCTGTTAAAAGTATCCATTAAGTTACATTTTGATTAGTGAATTTTTCATTTCTATGATTACAACTTACTTCTTTTTAAAATCTACTCCATCACTATTTACAATTCTTAGCTCTCATTCATCATTTGCAATATTTTCTTTTTACTCCACAAATAAATAGTTGTTTAACACTTATTTTTTATAATTCCAGCATCTTATACTCATGTTTTCTGTTTCCACTGTATGTTTTCCTATTTTTCATTCATGTTCTTTTGCTTCTTTATGTGCCTGATTATTTGTGACAGTGTGCTTAACATTATTTTTTATTGTTGATGCTATTACAGATGGCCCCCATTTCCCCCTGTTTGCCCAACCCACCTAGCACTTGCCCTTCCCTCCTGGCCTGAAATGTTTATAGAATGAATTTGAAGTTTGCCGAGTGGTTTTTCATTTGCTTCTGGCAGGCACTATTGGGTAAGACCAGGTCAAAGTGCTGAGTATGATCACGTTTTGATTTTGATCCCACTTAACCGTTTCACCTTCCACTAGCACAAGCACAGTGAATTTATCCACAAACATTTTTGACAAAATACATATCCTACATTTCTGTAGCACTTACTTGTCTTGAGTTTTCTTTCACTATTTTAACATATAACTAGTGGACTCTTCCTATTTTGTTACATGGAGTAAAATACTGTTTATTTTTTATTTTGACATTTTGTTATTCTGTATTAGTTTCAGTACAATATAGTGGTTAGACATTTGTATACTTTATGAAGTGATCTCCCTGATAATGCTAGTACCCACATAGCATTATGCATAGTTATTATTTATTATTGACTACCAATCTGTGATTTTTAGTTTCTTCACATTTTTCACCCAGCCCTCCAACTTTCTCTTTTACCTGGCAACCATCAGCCTGTTCTCTGTATCTATGAGCCTGTTTCTGTTTGTTGTTGTTGTTATTATTTATTTTATTCTTTAGATTACATATATAAGTGAAATTATATGGTATTTGTCTTTCTTTCTCTGACTTGATTTACTTAGAATAATACCCTCAATGTCCAGCCATGTTGTCACAAATTTTAAGAGGTCATTCTTTTTTAAGGCCTAGTAATATTCCACTGCACCACCTCTTCATTTAATCAGATATTGATTAGCACTTGTGTTGCTTCTATATCTCGGCTATTATAAATAACACTGCAGTGCACATAGGGGTGCATATATCTTTTGGAGTAGTGTGTTGGGATTCTTTGGATATATTCCCATAGGTGGAACTGTTGGGTCAAAAGGCAGGTCCATTTTTAATGTTTTGAAGTAAATCCATGCTGCTTTCCATAGTGACTGCCTCAATCTGCATTCCCACCAACAATGCACAAGGGTTCCCCTTCCTCCACATCCTTACCAAAATTTGTTTGTTGATTTATTGATGATAGCCATTCTGACAGGTATGAGGTAATATCTCATGGTGGTTTTAATTTTCATTTCTCTGATGATTAGGGATTTTGAGCACCTTTTCACATGTCTATTGGCATCTGTATGTAGTCTTCGGAGAAATGTGTATTCATTTCCACTGTCCATTTTTCAATTGTATTCCTTGTTTTTTATTGTTAAGTTGTATGATTTCTTTATACATTTTGAATAATAATCCTGTATCAAATATATCGTTGGGAAATATCTTCTTCTAATAAATAGGTTGTTTTTTTATTTTCTTGATGGTTTCCTTTGCTGTGATAAAACTTTTTAGTTTAATGTAGTGCCATTTCTTTATTCTTTCATTTGCTTCCCTTACCTGCCAAAATATATCAGAAATACTTTGTTCATTCTAAAATCACAAGAGTGAACCTAACTTAATATTTTGATACTTTACTATGTCTAGGTTTTCTGGGGGGGCTGTAACTTAATCTAGCTCTTTGATATCCAAAAACTCTTGAATGCTAAGTAAAAATTTTAGAGAACCCTGGTCAGAATTCTCCCTGATGCCTGGTTCAGAGTTGTTTCATGCTCTTTGCTCATTCACTTTTACAGAAGAATTCCCTCAATCCTCCAAGCCCAGGCCCAAGGCAAGACAGATACGCAGGATGAAGAGTATGACTGCAGCTTTCACACCAAAGCTCAGTGGTGCCCTGCCTGACTAATTAGCGCTGCTCCTTCATGAGATGGAAGACCATGTAGAACAGAGCCATGCTTCCACTTACCCATGGTTGTTACTGTAATTATCTGACACGGTCCTCTAATATAATTCTGCCCATGGGTGCATTAAAATATATAGGGTTTTTTTGCCTTTTTTTTAAATGGCTTTTGATATCTCCAATTCTTGATATAGTTCCAGATCCCTTTCAGCAATAATTTTTCTACTTGGCATATTCTCTAATATACCCAATAGTAATTTCCC
Organism: Carollia perspicillata; assembly: GCA_004027735.1. Classification (NCBI taxonomy): domain Eukaryota; kingdom Metazoa; phylum Chordata; class Mammalia; order Chiroptera; family Phyllostomidae; genus Carollia; species Carollia perspicillata. Next base: position 15,659 of record PVKM010010950.1, read on the forward strand.
TAAATGTTGTCTTATTTGGTAAATATACTTCTAGATAAGAGTTTGAGAAATGAGCAAAGAGCCATCTATAGAATATTAATTTCTTGTCAGAAGCTTTATTTAATTTTATGCAACTGGTGATAGTTCTTAAAAGTATAAGCAGCCCAAGTGCCCATCTGTAGATGAGGGGATAAAAAAAGCTGTGGTACATCTATACACTAGAATACTACTTGGCCATAAAAAAAGGATGGCATGGGTGGACCTAGAGAGTTTTATACTTAGTGAAATAAGCCAGTCAGAGAAAGACAAGTACCATATGATTTTCCTTATATGTGAACTTTAATGAACAAAATGAACAAACAAACTAGAAACATACTCATAGATACAGAAAACAGACACAGCTGTCAGAGGGTGAGGTGCTGGATTAAAAAGGTGAAGCTATTAAGAAAAAACACACAATATGATGTTTGCCAAAGGGAAAGGAGGGTGGGGGGAAATGGAAAAGGTCAAAAGGGAAATCAGTGGTGGCAGAAAGAAACTTGATTTTGGGTAATGGGTGCACAATGCAATGTGCAAATGGTGTTTTATTGAGTTGTACACTTGAAACGAATATAGTTTCATTAATCAATGTCACCCCAGTAAGTTCAATAAAATACATTTTAGTCATTTTTACATCTTAATAATGAATGATATGTTACCATTTGAGAACTAATACAATATAAATTCAAGTCCCCTCTTCCGATGATATAAACACCTCAGAAACTCTTTTTACTAATATCTTCACCAGTTTATTTCAGCACTGGGTAGACAGTAGACAGTATTTTTAATGTTTGTTCTAACTACCTCATTGTCTTTTATTTTGACAGGTTTCAAATCAGAAGCACAGCTACCCAGGAAAACTCATTTCATCATTGTGTATGGATGCACATGTCAGTAATTTATGACCAGCAGTGTAGTACACCCTCATACAGTATTTGTGAGAAGAAGCAATCAGTGCAGTGACGGGGACATTGACATGAAGGAGCAGAGAGAAGAGTGCAAGATAGTGAGGAGGGCAGAACACAAAGCATGAGAGAAAGGTATTTGAAGTCAGAGTAAATGCTTCAACTATTGAAAGAGCTCAGTCATCTCTAATGTTAAAAACTGGATGGAAAGACTGTGATTTTTTGCACATTAACTCTGTGGGTAGTTCAATATTATGTTTTAATTAAAAGAACCCAAAATAGAGTCACAGCAGCAGAGCTTGAATATTTATTCTATGATTGACATGGCATTTACCTAGCACTAACCACAATTGCTTGGTGTTTCAAGGAGATCTTAATTTCTGGCTCTCCCAGAGTCATTCTTGACCTTAAAAAGTGTCACTGGAGTAGACATGATGTGTTGCTGGGATTTATTCCTCCACTTACAGCAGTGCATCCGACACAGGTAGAAAGCACAATGTAATTCTGAATGAAGAAATAAAAAAATACTTTACTATATAGTCAGAGCTATTTTATTATTTTGCTTGTTAATATGATCATGATTGTGATCAAAACCTCATAACAAGCAGGAATCCCACCTTTTTTTCTAAATGAAATAGCCCAGAAAATATGTCTCCCACTTCTCTGAATGATAAACTTTCCTATAACGTGAAATTATAGGAAAACTGCTCTCAAAAGAAAACTTTCTCCTTTTTTGTTGTTGCCGTTTAGTTACATTTTTAGAATCTTTTATTTTTTCTAATTCCAGTTGACATTCAATATTATTTTACCTTAGCTTCAGGTGTACAGAATAGTGGTTAGACATTTATATACTTTACAGATTGATCCCACTGGTAATTCAAGTACGCACCTGGAACCATACATAGTCATTGCAATATTTTTTACTATATTCCTTATGCTGCACTTTACATCCCTAGGACTATTTTATAATTATCAATTTGTACTTATTAATCCTCCACCTTTTCCATCTGGCCTTCCAAGGTCACCCCTCCTTTGCTACCCAGCAGTTTGCTCTCTATATCTCTGAGCCTGTTTGTTTCATTTGCTCACTTTTTTTTACTTTAGATCACACATGTAAATAAAATAATGCAGTGTTTGTCTTTCTGTGACTTATTTCACAAAGTATAATACCTTCAAGGTGCATCGATGTTTTCACAAATGGTAAGATTTCATTTTTTATGGCCAAGTAGTATTCCATTGTATATGTATCACCCCTCATCACCCAATTATCTGTTGATGAGCACTTAGTTTGCTTCCATATATTGGCTGTTGTAAATAACACTGCAGTGCACACAGAGGTGCAAATATCTTTTTGAATTCTGTTTTGGATTTCTTCAGATAAATACCCAGAAGCATAATTGCTGGGAAATAAGTAGTTGTAGTTTTAATTTTCTGAGGGCCCTTCTTGCTGTTTGCCATAGTGGCTGACCCAATTGCATTCCCACTAACAATGGGAAAGGGTTCCTTTTTCTCCACATCCTTGCTGCACTTGCTGTGAGCAATTTGACAGGTTTGAGGTGCTATCTCATGGTGGTTTTAATTTTCATTTCTCTGATAGTGATTTTGAGCATCTTTTCATATGTCTTTTAGCCATCTGCATGTCCTCTTTGGAGAGATGTGTATTCAGATCTTCTGCCCATTTTTGTACTTTTTATAACTTTTATTTTATTTCAGAGAGAGGGGAAAGGAGGGAGAAAGAGAGGGAGAGAAGCATTGATGTGAGGGGAAAATGTCGATTGGTTGCCTTTTGCCTTCTTCAAGTGCCCCAGTGAGGGCAGAGCACAGTCTGCAACCCGAGTATGTGCCCTGACAAGGAATTAAACCTATGACATTTTGGTTTGCAGGACAACAACCGACCATCTGAGGCACACTGGCCAGGGTAACTTTTTGTTAGGCTGTATAAGTTCTTCATAAACTTTGCATATTAACCTCTTGTCGATGTATCATTGGAAAATATATTCTCCCAATCAGTAACTTGACTTTTTGTTTTCTTGATTTTTTTTACTATGCAAAAGTTGTTTTTGTTTTTGTTTTTTTTTTAGTTTGATCTAGTGCCATTTGTTTGTTCTTTCTTTATTCTCCATCACCTGTGGAGATATGTCAGAAAATACATTACTACAAGTAATGATAGTTTATTACCTATGTTTTTTCTAGGAGTTTTATGGTTTGGGAATTTACATTTGTCTTTAATCCATTTTAACTTCATTCTTCTATATGTTGAAAGAATGTAATTTAGTTTCATTTTTTTGCATGTATCTGTCTAACTTTCTCAACACTATTTATTGAATAAACTGCTTTTAGTCCACTGTATGTTTTGATTCTTTATCACAGTCTAGTTGACCACATTGGTCTGAGTTTACTTCTGGCCTCTCTGTTCTTTTCCATTGTCATGCTGTTTTGATTTCTACAGCTTCATCATGTAGGTAGAATGAAATTTGCAACTTTTTCTCCCCTCAAGATTGCCTTGGCTATTCACATCTCTGTGGTTTCATCTAAATCTTAGAATTATTTCTTCTAGTTCTGTGAAAAGTGCCATTGATATTTTGACAGAGATTGCATTGAATCTATCAATTGCTTTGGGTAGTATGGATATTTGAATGGTGCTAATTCCTCCTATCCATGAGCATAGTATAGACTTCCATTTATTTGTATCTTCTTCAATTTCTTTCTTTAATATTTCATAATTTTCTTAGTACATGTCTTTCACCTCTTTGGTTAAGTTTATTGCTAGATATTATTTTTTTATGTAATTGTAAATGGAATTATTTTCTTAATTTCTCTTTCTGATAGTTTATTATTGGTGTGTCAAATATAATGTCTGAATATTAATTTTGCATCCTGCTACTTTATTGGATTCATTTATTAGTTCTAATAATTTTTGGTGGGATCTTTAGGGTTCTCTGTATATTGTGCCATGTCATCTGCAAATAATAACAGTTTTACTTCTTTCTTTCCAATTTGGATACCTTTTGTTTTTCTTTGTCTGATTGCTATGAGCAGGTCTTTCAGTATGATTTCAGTATTATGTTGAATAAAAGTGATAAAAGTGGACGACCTGTCTTATTCCTGATCTTAAGGAAATCAGTTAGCTGTGACTTTGTCATATGTGGCCTTTATATATGATCTTATATTGAGGTATGTCCCCTGTATTCCCATTTTGCTGAGAGTTTTTGTCATAAATGGATGCTGTATTTTCTCAAATGTTTTTCTACATCTATTGATGTGATCATGTGAAATTTATTCTTCATTTTGTTTATGTGGTATGTCATGTTAATTGATTTGTGGGTATTGAACCAACTTTGCATCTCAGGAATAAATACCACTTGGACACGATGAGTGATCTTTTAAATGTATTGCTAAATTCACTTTGCTAATATTTTGTGAGAAGCTTTGCATCTATGCTTATCAGGGATGTTAGCTGAAAATTATTTTTGTAATGTCTTTGTCTGGTTTTGAAATCAGGATAGTTGGGGCTTCATAACATGAGACTGGGAGCCTTCCCTTCTTTTGAATTACTTTGGAATAATTTGGAATGATAGATGTTAATTATTCTTTGAATTCTTGGTAAAATTTACCTGTAAAGCCATCCAGTTCAGGACTTTGGTTTGTTGGAAGTTTTTTGATTATTGATTTGATTATGCTGCTGGTAATCCATGTGTTCAGATTTTGTGTTTCTTTTTGATTCAGTCTTGCAAGATTGTATGTTTCTAGAAATGTATTTATTTATTCCAATTTGTTGTCTAATTTGTTGACATATAATTGTTTGTTGTAATTTCTTATAATCTTTCATATTTCTGTGGTGTCAGTTGTCATTTGTCCTCTTTTATTTCTAATTTTATTTATTTGGGTTTTATCTCTCTTTTCTTTAATGGGTATGATTATAGGATTTTGTTTATCTTTTTTGAAGAACTAGCTTTGATTTTTTCTATTTTTTGAAATAATCTGTTTCATTTATTTCCACTCTGATCTTTATTATTTCCTTTCTTCTACTCTCACTTCATGCTTTACTGTTCTTTTTATAGTTCCCTTAGGTGTAATGTTAGACGGTTAACTTGAGATTTTTCTTGGTTTGTGAGGTTGGCCTGTGTGCTCTGAATTTCTCCTTTTAGGACTGCTTTCACTGTGTTTCAGAGATTTTGGGTCATTGTGGTTTCATTTTCATTTGTCTCAATGTATCATTTGATTTCTTCCTTGATCTTACTTCTAATCTATTCATTGTTTAGAAGCAAGTTAATTAACCTCCATGTGTTTGTGTGTTTTTCAGGGTTTTTTTCTTGTATTTGATTTCTAATTTCATACCATTGTGGCCAGAGAAGATGCATTATATATATACTAATCTTAAATTTATTGAGACTGGTATTCTGGCTTAACATGAGGTCTGTCATAGGAAATGTTGCATGTGCACTTGAAAAGAATGTATATTCTGCAGCTTTGTGTGAAATGTTATAAAAATATCGATAAAACCCATCTGGTCTAGTGTGTCAATTAAGGCCACAGTCTCCTAGTTGAGTTTCTACCTGGAAGATCTATCCATTGAAATCAATGGGGTATTAAAGTCCCCTACTGTGACTGTATTCCTAGAGATCTTCTCCTTTATGTCCATCAGTATTTGCTGTATATGTTTAGGTGTTCCTATGCTGGGTGCATAATGCTTACAAGGGGTATATCCTCTTGTTGGATTGATTCTTTTATCATTATGAAATGTTCTTCTTTGTCTCTTACTATATATCCTTTGTTTTGAAGTCTATTTTGTCAGATTGTTATCCCAGGGTTTTTTTTGTTTTGTTTTGTTTTCATTTGTATGAAGTACATTTTTCCATTCCTTTTCTTTCAGTCTGTGTGTGTCTTTTGATCTGAAGTGGGTCTTTTGTAGGCAGCATATAAGTGGGTCTTGTTTTCTTATCCATTCAGCTACCCTATTTCTTGATTAGAACATTTATTCCATTTACATTTACAGTGATTATTGATAGGTGCACAGTTATTGCCATTTTAATATTCATATTTGTGTTCTTTTTCTTCTTCTTCATGAAAAAGTGCCTTTGACATTTCTTGTAACACTGGTTTGGTGGTAATGAACTCCTTTAGGTTTTCTTGTCTGGAAAGCTCTTCATTTCTTCCCCTTCTATTTTAAATGTTTGCCTTGCTGGGTAAGGTAGTATTGTTTGTAAGTCCTTTCTAGTTTTATACCATTGTGACCAGAGAAAATACATAATATAATTTCAATCTTCTTAAATTCATTGCAACTTGTTTTGTGGCATTACATGTGGTCTATGCAAGTAAATATTGCATGTGCACTTGAAAAGAATGCATTTTCTGCTGCTTTATGTAAAATATTCTAAAAATATCAACTAAATCCATCTGGTCTATTGTGCCATTTAGGGGCACTTTGAATAATTTAAATATTTTGTGCCAATGCATTTCAGTCTGCAAAGTTTCTATTGAGAAATCAGCTGACAGTCTTGATTTTTTCATGCTGCTCTTAAGATTTTCTGTCTTTAACCTTTGGCATTTTAATTATGATGTGACTTGGTGTGGACCGTTTTGGATTCACGTTGGGACTCTCTGTGCTTCTTGGACTTATGTATTCTTTTTCTTTACCAGGATAGGGAAGTTTCCAGACATTATTTATCCAAATAGATTCTCAATCTTTTGCTCTCTCTCTTCTCCTTCTGTTATTTCCTGTGATGCAAATGTTATGCTTGATATTGTCTGAGAAGTCCCTTAAACTATCCTCATTTTTTAAATTCTTTTTTCTTTTAGCTGCTCTGATTGAATGTTTTCTGCTACCTTATGTTCCAAATCACTGAATTAATCTTCTGCTTCATCTAATACATTGATTCTTTCTAGTGCATTCTTTATTTCCATTATTGTAATCTTCATTTTTGACTGTTTTTTTATTGTCTCTATGTCCTTTTTTAATGCATACTGTCTCTTTGTTGAAATTCTCTCTAAGTTCCTTGAATATCCTGTGTTTTGAAATCTGTGTCTTGTAGATTGCTTCCCTCTACTTTATTTTATTTTTCTGCAGATTTCTTTTGTTGTTTAATTTGGGATGTTTCTTTGTCTCCTCATTTTGGCTTCCTCTCTGTCTGTTCCTATATCGGGCAGATCTACTAAATTGCCCCTTCTGGTAGGGTGGCCTTATGTATTAGGTGCCCTGTTTTGCCCAGTGGCACAAACTCTGTGATCACCTGAGCTGGGTTGTTCAGGAGAGTCCCTTGTATGGGTTGTGTGTGCCATCCTGCTATAGCTGAGCCTCGATTGCTATTGGCACATCAGTGGGTAGGACTGACCCTCAGGCTCACTGGCTGTATTTGCCATGAGCACAGCATACGAGCTGCGGTGTGGGGGCTTACCCCACAGAGCTGGATCTGTCCCTGCAGGGCCTGGTGCTTAGTTACCACCCTTTGGAAGTGCCATTTGTGGAGCTAATCAGATGGTACCCTGCTGTGTTCTGAAGCTGGCCATTGTGTATGTTGGTTCTGAGGCCTCTTGGGAGTCTCCAGTTCAGGCCAATGTTAAATGCTGCTTGTTAGTGGCCTGAGGCCACTTGTTAGGAGCTACAAACTGACCTGTACTTGGTAGCTGCCCGTGTTGGACCTGGGTGCAAATGGAAAAGTCCACACTGCAAACTGAGGTCAGCTGCTACCAGTACTGGGCCTGAGAAGGTCAGCAAAAGTCACAAGGCGCCATGAGACCTGCTGATGCCTGCTCGTTGCTTGTAAGGCTCAGCCTCTGTATGAGCCTGGAGGTATGCGAGTAGAGTGAGGCAGGGTCTTTGAGAGTTGCCAGGGTGAGGGCGGTCCTGTTTATCAGGTTAATCTGTATTCAGATTTGGTGCCAGTGCTGAGACCATGGCCACTCATCAAAAGTCACAGTGTACACTGAGGCTGGCCACCACCTGCCTGGACATCTCCAGAGTTTTGTGTTTGGTTGGAGTCTCTGAGAGTCATGAGGGTGGTGTAAATGGAGTTCATCAGGGTAATTCAGATTCAGATTTGGTCATGCGGGCAGAGAGCTCAACACAGGGACAATAGTGGCCCTTTTCCTGAAGCCACACAACTCAGTTTCTCCCTCTATATGTCTCTGGTGCCCTCCAAGCTTGACTGGAACCCCTCAAGAGTTTTTAACAAAAGATGATTGTGAGCTAAGGCTGGCCACCTGCCTGTGAAAAGAGTCAGGAGGGGTGTAGGAGTCAGGTGGGGCGGAGTCTCCGGGAATCATCAGGGTAGGGCAAGTAGAATGCACCAGGCTAACGTAGACTCAGATTTGGCCACGTTGGGGGAAAGCTCGACACAGGAAAGATGGTGTCTGCCTACCAGCTGCGTTAAAGAAGGACTCAACACAAGAACAATGGTGGTCATCCCTCCAGCCCCTCCACTGGAGCCATACAGCTCAGTTTATCTTCATAAGCCTCTGGAGACTCTGAGGTGCTATCCTTCTGCCAGAGCCCAGGGTAAGTGACTGGAAGCACATTTGCCTGCGTGCCCTTTAAGAAAATTCCTGGGTTTCTAGCAGCCTTCCTTCTCCCCTGGAGAGATGGACTCACCGCTGATTTTCACAATCAGATGTTTTGTGGGGTCCTCTTCCTGATACTAGTATTATGGTCTGGGGAGCCCAATATAGGGCTGGGACCCTTTGCTCCTCAAGAGGAAACCTCTGCAGCTGAGATATCCCTTCCTATTCTCAGCTGACACATGTGGGTGTGGGGCCAGCCTGTTTTGCCTTTTTTCCTCTCCTACCAGTCTTGAAGTGTCTTCTTTTGTACCTCCTTAGTTGGAGAGTTTCTATTCACCTTGTCTTCAGATGGCTCTCCAGGTTGATTGTTCTATAATTTAGTTCTAATTTTGATGTGGTCATGGGAGGAGGTGAGCACAGCTCTACCTATTCCACTTTTTGTACCAAAACCCTTTGGTGGTGCTTCTTCACTTTCTCCTTTTTAAATACCATCAATCAAAAAGAAGACCTGGTAATGAATATAAAAATTAATCAATTTTTTAATGGAGGTATTAACATTTTGGAATGCAAAACACATTTTACTATTTTTATGGTTACTGTTTTGTAGTTTTCAGCAATTCCTTAGTAACTGCTATAAAAAGGTATTATTGGAGCATAACTATATTTTCTAATTTGATGATTTATCTTTTTCTTATTTTCCTTTAAGGTTTATCACTGGTGCTATTTTTATATCCAGTGGGGATTTCCATATTATTGGAGAGGCATTTACTACCTTCCCATGTTTACCAATATGTGAACGGAAATTGTTTCAAGTTCCCTGAATTTTTATTTTAAAATGATAAATTTCATGTAATGCAAATTTCACTTTATTTTATTTTATTTATTTATTTATTTATTTATTTATTTATTTATTTATTTATTTATTTTTGGAGAGAGAAGAAAGGAGGGAGAAAGAGAGGGAGAGAAACATTGATGTGATGGTTGAGAGATACATTGCTCGGTTGCCTCTTGCATGCTCCCAAGTAGGGACCTGGCCCACAACCCAGGCATGTGTCCTGACTGGGAATCGAGCCAGCTACCTTTCAGTTCACAGATTGGCACTCAATTCACTGAGCCACACCAGCCAGGGCCAAGTTTCACTTTAATAAAAAATGCCAAACAGACTTTGGCCTCCAAACTACGTGATGTGCATAATAAACACTGTCATAATTAACCTTTTCCACCAAAATGATGATGAGTTTGACACTAGGGAAGAGCTGGTGGGGTAGTTTTGTGTTGAAGAGTAAAATTGGAATCTTAAATATTTAAAAATCAGAGAGAGGAAGATATATGTTTTTGGTGAATTTATAGTAGTTTTTAAATATACAAACCTGTAATGTCACTCTCCTAAAAGAAATGAAGAAACAGGAAAGATAAATCAGGTTGAGAGTTAAATTAAGACAGAAGGTGGAATTTTGAAGAGATGCCATGTATTTGATAATTCTTTTTGGTTTAATTTGTTTCTCCTGAGTCCCCAGGATGGAGTGAATGATTTCAAAGAGTCATAAAAATCCAGGAAAATAATTATGGATGCGGAATGTCCAGCTGTACTTACCTAGGACAGACTCGGCAATGATAACCTATGACTTAAACATAAAAGCATGAAAATGACAACAATGATGGTGTTAAGGAAGAAGGCTCTAGGTTGTCCAAGGCATGCTATGCCTGATGTGTTAATACATATTCATACCACAGGTAACATGGAAATGCACATGGGAATAATAAGAAAGCATCCACAATTTTCCAAGACACAGAAAAGAAAAATAGCTGCTAGTTGAAATTATGGCTAAAGGGTAAATTCAAGATGAGTAATGAGAAAACACCATCTTATCTTTTTTGAGCTATTGAGATAATTTTTAAAGTGTTCTCCTAGCATTCATCTTATCCTTCTATAGCTGGTGGGTTGGCTAAAAGTTCATTCATTTTTTCCCATTAGATGGCCCTAGTAGCACTTAGTTGTATTTAACTGCATTTGAAATAATTTTGTTAGATTGTATTGTGATAGCTGTCATATCAGTGTGCATTAAAAAAACTTATCAAAATTGGTGAATTTTTGTGTAGCCATTTTAATATTGAAGATGAAAGAAAATAAGCAACATTTTCAGCATATTATTTCAAGAAAGGTAAAAATGCAACTTAAACACAAAAGATTTGTGCAGTGTATAGAGAAGGTGTTGTGATTGATCAAATGTATCAAAACTGGTCTGAGAAGTTCCATACTAGAGAATTCTTGCTGGATGATGCTCCATGGTCAGGTAGACCAGTGGAAATTGATAACGATCGAATCCAGACATTAACTGAGATCAATCAACATTCTATCACATGGGAGATAGCCAGCATATGCAAAATATCCAAATAAATAGAGTTATTGGTGAAAATGAAAAGTGTGCCTTTTACAGAAAACAATATGATTTTTTGGCCAACACAATATTTCTAAACATAACAGATGGATTCTGTTACATTTAAAACAAATCATGTCAGCCTTCCACTAAAACTCTCTATGATTTCCTATATATCTGAGTGGGGAAAAAAAGGAAAAGACCCTTAAATTCTCTGTAAGACAATTACTGTGGTCCATTTTACTTCTTTGAGCTAATCAGTTCTCTTCTCTCATTCCACTCAGGACACTGATTTCTCTATTGTCTCTCATCTATAGCTGCCATGCTTCTACCTCAGCTTTTGAGCCTCCCTGTTGCCTTATCTGACTGATGCTTACCCCAGAAATTTGCAGGCCTTTCCCCTATTTCAAGTCTCTGCAAAAATATTATTTCTTAATGTGACCAACTCTACCTTATTTAAAATTATCAACCTTCCTACCTGTACATTTTTAATCTTCCTTATCCTCCATATATTTTCATATATTATCATAGTCTAATTAACTCTACTGTTTACTTACTATTTTTCTTGTATGCCATCTGCTTTCCTCCATAGAATGTAGGCTCTAAAAGGACAAAGAGTTTTATTTTATACTGGTATGTCTCATAAAATAGTAGCAGCATTAATGTAAGTGTAAAAATATTTTTGTCATTGTTAAAAACTTATTTAAAGACAAGTAGCAAAATGTTAATACAGGTTGGCAAAAATTGTCAAGGATCTACATGAATCACTGATGTCTGCAAAATAGTTCTAATTGCTATTTCACTAGAATCATAATTATCAGCACCTCCTAAATGTATATTTTTCAGGTTCCAGCTGCTTGGATTTCTAAAATTCCATCTTCCTTCTTCATTCTTATATGTTTCCTTCAAAAATTTACTGTTTCCTTCAAACAGTAAATTTACTGTTTCCTTCAAAAATTTTACTAGCTTCTCTTCTATAAACTTTCTAATACACCAACTCAAGGGAAATACCAAATAAGCTTTTATATCCTACTGTTTACAAGGCATCGTGCAAGAGAAATATCTCTTTGGTTTTGTTTTATTTAGAATAAACAATACATAGCTTGCGACACATGATGAATCCACAATATAATTCCTGATGCATCCCTCATAAGGGCTGGCTCCTCTAATCCAAGGGCCTTCTGCATGCTATATTTAGCATGCTGGATTTAGCCAAGCTATTTGTCCAAATGTAGAAAAGTATCAGTAGAATAATACAATACTATTGTACTGATTTGTACTGATTTGGAATTTCTGGACATTATCTGAAACAAACTTCTCATTTCCTTCCCTGCTTAGGATATTTAGGCACAAACTGTTACTTAGCTTTCTAAAAGTCACAGGTAGTAATGATTACTTTTAGTAATAATTCTAAAAGCCTTTACTTCCAGTAAAATGTGTTCATGATTGTGATGTACCTGATGTGCTATAAAATGTTAAATCGAGTCCACATACTGTAAAAAGAAAGGATATTGAGTTGACAACCAGAAAGCGCTTTTAAAGCTAAATCTCTCGCCAAGCAACTATGTGACTTTAGAGCCATTTCTCACCTAGCTCACTCTCCCTTTTTGTGAAATGAAAGAGTGAATCAGGAAGATATCCTCAAAAGCACTCTTCTGGGCTGACAGTCTATGTATAAGATGCTTTTATACTATAGCCGTAGAGAAAGGAAGAGGCTGGTCCTATAGTCTCTTCTGCTTTCTCAAAGACACAGAGAGGTTAAACGTAATCTAAGTGACTCAGTGGATGTGTGATGGGTAAGAAGTACGTCACATATCCCTCTGAGAGCTTATTGTTTTTCAGAGTCTGAAGGAATCTCTCTGCAATTGTAAGGTGCTGCCTCCTTTACACAGTTAAACAGGAAGTACAAACAGATGAACAAAAGAGATCTGAGAGGCACAGCCCCTTCGGTAATTGTTCAGACACAGACCGCCCAAATAGAAAACACATGCTATTTCCCTTTTGCCTGACCGATTTGGCATTCAGAGTACAAATTCACGGCAGAGGGGTTGGGCCTCGCCAGGCAGGAACTGGAGTCAGAGGCTTCCCTGCTACTTGCTGGGAGAGAAGGACATCGGGAATGCCTGTCAGTGACTTAGTTCCTGAACTGTCTCGTAGAAGCCAGGCAGCGGGGAGCAATCCAACCACAGCTCACCCCCACCTCTGCGGGAATCCCGATGCAGGCCAAGTACAGCAGCACGAGGAGCATGCTGGATGCTGATGGGGACACCACCATGAGCCTGCACTCTCGAGCCTCTACTGCATCTCATCGTCCAGAGCGTGGGCACACAGGTACTCTGTCTCCTGGAGTCCAAATTGGCCAGAGCCTTGAGAAATGCAGGAGATAAGCTGCCTCTCTGAGGAATGTGCAAAATAGAGGAAAGGCAGGTGAATGTTCTCCTGGTGTACAACTAATGCGAACTTTTCACTTTCCACTTCTTGCCTGTGACCTCTATATGAACATCTGAAAAATTAAACTCAGTATACACACAGATGTTTGTTGTTCTAAGGTTCTCTTGTTGGCAGAGTGCTTTGCAGTCGAGGGTGTGTTGTTTTCACCTTACCAGTGAGGTAGGGCTCAGAGAGGTGAGAGAGTATGTACCAGTAAAGCCTTGTGCCTTCCCCTCCCTGCCATCCCATTGAAGGCCAAGTCCAGTGCTGTTTTATCTACCACCTGTGATCTGAACTGGACGCTTAGATGATAAAGGCTACCTTTTTGTTAGATTTGCACTCATGGCTTTGGAGTGAGGTTTCCAAGCAGATACATCAAACCTGGTATTTTGTAATAATTGTTCTGTGTCATGAAGTTGTGAGGACTTGGGAGAGTCGTATCAGCATGAGCTGTCTGGCTTTATCATCTGCGAAACAAGGGGAAGATGGAAGCAAATGTCTTCTAAGGTTGCTTCAGCTCTGACATTCTGTGATCCAGGGATTTATATGGCGGCCTCGGGTGCAATTACATCCCATTGCCTCTTCCCTTTCGTTCTACTGAGTTCCAGAGTACTACTGAGATGGTTGAATTAAATTATGAAAATATTTAACTTCAGTTACATTTAGCTTCCATCTTTTGCTTTTATTTCCAATGATTTACTCTGTGACATATTAATAAAGTATACATTTTGAGTCTGTAGAAGAGATAATTCACATGCATAGAGAAGGATCTTATTTCCCAGGCAACTCAGCCTAAGGTAACAATGTGTCCTGAGGTCCCGTGAAAAGGCCTCACACTGCCACACAGGCAGGACTAGGTTCTAATATCAGGTAAGTCACTTACTAAAACACTGTGTGATACTAGACATGTTACTTAAGTATTATGGACCCTCAGTTTCTTCGTTTATAAAATACTAATGATGATAAACATACACATAGTGATTAACATGGGCCTGGTATTGCTTTAAGAGTTTTATACATATTATTTCATATTAACTTGAACCAATATTACATAGAAGCAACAAGTCCTCACATATAGGATGGCTATGAGTCCTTAGCTTAATAAGCTCTGTAAAGTCCTTGGTACATTCCAGACACACCCAAAATGTGAGTTTCTTTTCAATATTCCATTCCCTTGAGGATTCCTAAAGGGTCATGTTTACATTTTTGTGTCAGTCTGTATCTGAGAAATCCTCACTTAATGTCTATATCTTAACATGTCCTTTCTCTTTTAACCATATCCTGCTTTACTTTACCTTTGTGAATCTGCACACACATTTTTTTCGTGTCGTCTCCCATTTTTCTTTAGCTTTAGGTTTCATTCCTTTCCCCTATGAAACCTTTCCATTCAACTTCTATTTATTGAATGATCTGCCGCCTGAGAATCACTGATGCGAGTTTTTGGGTTTTTTCCTAAACTCTCTAGTAGGCTGGGAGGGAATGCTGGGAGATTGCCAGCCTCCTCCATGTGAACCAAAGTGACAACTTTGGAATGTCAGTTTCTGCAGCCACTATATTTGTGTCATAGGATATGATGGTTTTCCTCCAACAAATCTTGTGAAGAGTTGGAGTTTAGGGCTGTAGTTTTAAGTGGTCTGTGTATAACTTCACATTTCACCAAAATGAGAGCCAGAAATTCTCACAAGGATTAGTGATCAGCATGATGAGGAACAGGGTGTACGAATAAATTCTGCTGAGGATTGAGGGTGGAGAGGGAGGTGCAGTGGAATAAAACACTCACTAAAACATCTGCAACATTTTTGTAAGAAGTAGAAGTTGAAACAATAGAAGTGGAGGTTACAAAGCAGTGTCTTCCAGGAAAACAGGGCATCTGAAAATATTGGGTTGCCCAAGAGGTCCGTATTTTTTTCTGTAAAGTAAAATACACATTCTTCATTTTCACCAATAACTTTATTGAATTGGATATTTTGAATATGCCGGCTATCTCCTGTGTGATAGAATGTTGATTGATCTCAATTAGTGTCTCAGTTTGATCATTATTGATTTCAACTGGTCTACCTGACCATGGAGCATCGTCCAGCAAGAAGTCTGTAGCACAGAACTTCGCAAACCACTTTTCACGCGCTACATCAGTCACAGCACCTTCTCCATACACAGCACACATTCTTTTTTTTGGCATTTCAGTTGCTTTTTTTCATTTCTTGAAATGATAAAGCATAATATGCCCAAAATGTTTCTTGTTTCTTCCATCTTCAATATTAAAATGGTTACACAAAAATTCACCAGTTTTGATAAGCTTGTTTTTAAATGCACACTGATATGACAGCTGTCATAATACAATCTAACAAAATTATTTCAAATAAAGTTAAAGACAATTAAGTGCCACTAGAGCCATCTTATGAAAAAAAAAACAAATAAACTTTTTGGCCAATAATAGTTATCTTACCCTCCATGTATTGATAACAGACTCCATGTATGATAACTTGTTTCCATCTTGTGATAATGCAAGTATTTAGAGCACTGTCACTATAGAAGTCTGTTTCTTAGAAAAATAGATCTGAAATACTTTTGTTATTAAAAAGACAGAGTAAAAAATCTCTGGGATTTTTTCTCTTTTTTTTGGCAATGCAGAGGATTCAGATTCAACACAATACTATGGGAAAATTACAACTATAACATTTTAGAATTAATAAAAATAAGTGATATACATTTATTTTTTAGATTTTCATTTTTTTCAGTATGAAGTTGTTTGCATTTAAAAGATATGGCTAAACAATTAGGAAGATAGAAAGCAAAAATACAAGTTAATACCCTCATGCCTTCTTTTCCAAAACTTATGCTTGGGATCATGCTATCCCAGACCTGTTACAAAGTGCTGAGGATATAATGCCAAACATGATATGATCCCTGCCGATGAGGGAACTTAAATTCTGATACAGTTCCCAACTCAGCAATAAGTGGGATAGTGCCATGATGAAAGCATTCACATGGTACAAGGGAGAGCTGGGTCACTTCTGTGTGGTAGGGGAAGAGGGTCCAGGGAAATTTTGAGAGGGGGGTAACCATCCAGTTGAGTTGACTTTGAGATGTTCCTCACGATATGGAAGCAGAAATGGGGAGGCGTAAGGAGCTGGGTGCCCCATGGGCAGACACACGAGAGAAAGCCAAGGAGGTCTGCATTAACTCTGTTTCAGAGACGTGTAAGCAGTGTGTTGTGGCTGAGGTGTAGAGTTGGAGTGGGGAAGCTTGGTAACAGGGTAAGTCTGGAAAGTTAAGAACACCTTTTATGACACACTGAAGTATTCTGGTTCTATTCAGCAGGTAAAATGAGTTAACTGAAGGATCTAAACCAGTAGCAACATAATCCATTTTGAGTTTTTAGAAGACCATCCAGGCTACAGTGAAGAGGATGGGTTGCAGGAGTATGAAACTGAATGAACTAATACAGATTTTGCACTAGGATAAGCATAGTATTAGAAGAACCTGACCTGAGGTAGTATTGGAATAAGGAGAAGAAATCAGATATGAAAGATGAGAGGAGGAAGAATGTAAAGAATTGGTGACTGGGTACAAGGAGGAAGAGAAGGAAATGGAGAGCATAGGTTGACTATGTTCCAACTGATACTATGTAGATGGTGCTGCCATTAACTGAGATGGAAACTACAGGCAGAACAGGAAAGACGATGAATTCACTGTGAGTGTGAGACGCCAGTAAGAGAAGGGACATGCAATTGGTGTTGCCCAAAGACCCTTGCATATATAGTGTGAGGGTTGGAGGTAAGGATACTGAGCTACATATTTTTGTGAAAACTGTCGGTGTTAGGTAAGAATTAGACTTGCTGAGAATGAGTGATGTCACTGAGGAAGGGAATGTAAAATCAAAAAGCAAAATAAAAAAGGAGAGGAAGAGTGCCAATGCAAGAGTTTTAGGAAATGCAATATTGAGGGGCAGCCTGGACAAAGGATTCCAATAGGTCAGTGGTTGGAGTGGGCAGGAGAGGGAGACACCTAGGCGGCTGAGAGACAGTAGAACAAATGGAAAAGTCAGCAGTGGCCGATAGAGAGTTCTAAAACCAGCAACCGGTGCTGCAGAGAGCTCCTGTAGGAGGAAGGCTGCAAACAATTTGTTCTTTAACAATAAAAAGGAAAATAGAATATTGCTCATTTTTAAGAGCATGGATTTGAAAGCAACTAAGAGTTAAGAAAATAAACAATTTGTCATTTTCTCTTTTTTATTTTTCTCCTCTGTTTTGAGTAGCCCAGGTACAAAGAGAAAAGATAATATGTTAGAGCCAAGGTATTATGGAGCTATGTGAGTCTTTTTTAATATTATTTAAGGTCTGGGAGGTTCTAACTCAACTGTAGCTTGAAAACTGGACAGTTGAAACACTTCACAGGACTAACACACTGGGGAGTGAGAGAATGACACCAAACTGATGGGCCAAAACTCCTGCAGAAGATTAAAGGTAATCCTA
Organism: Carollia perspicillata; assembly: GCA_004027735.1. NCBI lineage: Eukaryota > Metazoa > Chordata > Mammalia > Chiroptera > Phyllostomidae > Carollia > Carollia perspicillata. The sequence continues at coordinate 33,362 of PVKM010010950.1, forward strand.
TCAAAATGAATAGGAAAACCTATTTGGATTTAATGAATAAAGACTATTGACAAATTCAAGTTCCACTTTTCATTACTCATGTTAATTACAATATTTTTCATTTTTCTTGCATTTTTAGCTTTATTTTCTCAACTATAATATTAACACTACATTGAAGATTCATGGCATAAATCCTATCTAATCAATTCAAAAAATCTATTAAGCATACTACTAAATATCAAGCCTATGGTAGACACTGTACAGAATCTATGTTAGGTGCTTAGAGAAGCAGAAGGAATAATCTGAATCAATAATTCTAAGAAAATGGTATGTAGTGCTATGGAATATATGTAGGAGGCCACAAAAGCACATAGGAATGAATAACTTACTGTGTTTATTCATGTACAGTTTTGAATGAGTTGACATTTGATCTGGTCTGGAAGGCGGAGTCCAGGTTTTCCAGGTAGAACGAGGTGAGGCGCTGGCTGGCCTTTCCATTGTGAGGGCCACACGTTCAGAGATAAAAACAGTGGTGAGGAACTAGCTTGGTGCAGTGCAATCATGGGTAAAACTAAGAATGACAAGAGTTCAAAGGGAAAGATGAAGTTTTAGTTTTGGACTGGAACTTAGATGAGGATAAAAAAGTGGGGGAATCGTCAGACAAGTGAAACAGGATGACAAGGTAAATGATTGGGATGACGAACAGCTAGTCCTCGA
>PVKM010010951.1:0-34041 GCA_004027735.1 Carollia perspicillata
CAATGGAATTCTATGTGGCAGAAAGAAAAAAAGAGCTCCTACCCTATGCAACAGCATGGAAGGAACTGGAAAGCATTATGCTAAGTGAAATAAGCCAGGCAGTAAAGGACAAATACCATATGATCTCACCTTTAACAGGAACCTAAGCAACTAAACAAACAAGCAAGCAAAATATAGTCAAAGACATTGAAATAGAAAATGGGATGACAGTCTCCAGAGGGGAGAGGGGAGGGAATTTCAGGGAAAAAGGGAGGGGATTATAGGAACAAGTATAAAGGACACATGGACAAAAACTAAGGGGGGTGGAAAGGGGAGGGAGGTGGGGAGCACTGGGGGGTGGTCTGGGATGGGAGTAAAAGACAGAAAACTGTACTGAAAAACAATTAAAAAAAAAAAGATACCAGTCATTGGGTTTAGGGCCAACCCTAATTCATTGTGACCTTATCTTAACTCACTATATCTGCAAAAACCTGTTTCGAAATAAAGTCACATTCTGAGATTCCAGGTAGATGTGAATTTAGTTTTCGTACTGCATACTTAATAAATATGAGTAGATAACCAAAGATCACAATAGTGCCTGTACATAATGAGCATTTCATAAGTGATAACTGCTATTATATTAATAGTTTCCACAGATTACTATATTAATATTCACACATTTAAGTAACATGTTGCTTTTTAGTTAAATATACTTCAATTTTAATATTTCCATTTTAGTGAAAGTTAGGAATGAATACTTCTCAGTAGTTTCAGTTCTTTAAATGAAGTTGTTTTTAGAGAATAACTCTACCCCCAAAAAAATCAGTCCAGAACTTAATGTATCTTCTTATGCACTATTCCCAAAATATGTTGAATAGTACATAGTCCTTCAGGACACTGTAAGAAAATGTATTTTGAGGTAGAATAAGTTTTGGCATTGCTGCCTACTGTATCCCCTGTGGTAAAGGCTCTACGCTATCTTCTTAAAATTAAAAGCCCTGTTAACCAAGAATTTTCTTAAACTTATTTGACTTGAGGACTTATTCTGGTATAGCAACTCTGCACATCCTGTAGAAGTGATACTCCACAACACGCTGGAAAAGCATCATAGAGTAACAGATTGAATGATGATAGTTATAAATAGGTTTCGAATTATAAAGAATGCTATAAGATGTTTGAGGTCATATGTTGCCTTGACTTGATGATTGAGTGTTTTGCCTCTACAACATAAGAAAGAATAAGTTTCGGCCTGGCTGGTGTAGCTCAATGAATTAAGCTGGGGCTGCGAACCAAAGGGTCGCCAGTTCCATTCCCAGTCAGGACACATGCCTGGGTTGCAGGCCAGGTCCCTAGTATGGGGTGTTTGAGAGGCAACCACACATCGATGTTTCTTTCCCTTTCTTTCTCCTTCTCTTCACCTCTCTTTAAAAATGAATAAATAAAATCTTTTAAAAAAGAATAAGTTTCTTACAGTAAGTAAAATGAAACAATGATTTTTAGACGTGACTGAGAAAATAGATGAGAAATCAATATAAATTGCTAAGATATTTTTATACTCTTCCTCATTTAGGACAAAACTTTTGGTCTAAAGAATAAGAAAGGAGCAAAGCAACAGAAGTTTATCAAGGCTGTCACTCATCAAGTTAAATTTGGTCAACAAAATCCACGTCAGGTAAATAACTTAAATTTCTACATTTTCTTCATCTGAATGTAATACAATGTCTATTACAGAAATATTTGGTATTATATTTTAAATTGGAATCCTACTCTACAAACTTTTCTGCATTTTGCCTATGTTACTCAGCAATGCCTCTTAGATATTATTCCAGACATTTTGATATATCTCTTAATTTATTCTAAGGGCTGCATAATACTCTGCAGTGTGGTGGGCGCACTATATTCATCCATTCTATTACTTATAAGTGATCACTTTGTTTCTAGCCTTCTGATTCTGAGAACAGTTCTGTAAGAAACATCATTGTACATGTGTTCTTACATGCATTTGTGCTTTTCTTTCTGTGGGATAAATTATTTGGTGGTACACTTCTAGATCAAGTGCAGTGGATTTCTAATTTTAATAAATTTGCCTGATCACTTTCCATAGAGATATAGTACTTCACATTTTCTTTTGCAGTGCATGAGTTATATGTATCGATGTTCTTTCTACTGGCTTTCCAATCTGATCATATAAAGCTATAACTCAGTTTTACTTTGTTTCCCTCACTACTAGTGAGTTTGAACACTCACTTGCTTGTTGGCTCTTTGGGTTTGTGCTTCTCTGACTTGCCTATTTAAATTCTTTGCTTTTTTCTTGTCAATTTATGAGACAGCTTTTGTCTGTATTAGAGACAACTTGTAAGGTTCTATTACATTTTACTGTACACAGGTTTTTTTTTTTTTTGTATTGTCAGATATGTTAACTTTTATATGGTTAAAAAGTCTCCCTGCCACTAAATATTTGCCTTTTTCCTACATTCTTTTCTAATTATTTTCACAGTCTATAATTTGTCATAAAAATTTATGTCAGTAAATTCATTTTCTTTCATATGAGTAGCCACTTATGCCAACATCATTTATCCTACTAATTGAAATACCACTGTTGATGTATTAAAGTCTCAATTATATTAGGGTCTTTTTCTGGATTATTTTTTCCTATTTATTGTCTGCCCCTTAACCAGTATCCCATTGATTTTGGTTACAGTGGCCTAGTAACGTATTCTTTTAGCTATTAAGGCAAGTCATTTCCCCCAAATGTTACTCTTTTCTATTTTTCTTGGTTTTTCTTACATATTTATTCCACGTGAGTTTTGAAATTGTTTTATTCATTGGCAATTCATTCAAAAAAAAAATTTAACCCAATTTTCTTCAAGCTCTTTAGATTTTTTACTTTCTTGAGTTTAAGATTTTATAGACATAAGAGTTTTATTTTTAAAAGAATTTCTGTCACCACACTGTCTCCTTTTCCTTAACTTTTGGAAACACATTTTTTAAAAATCTGGGAATATCAGAATATGTTTTTATGAGATTGTTAACCCCTATCTGAAACAAATGTCTCTTGTTCATGTCCAACATTTTTTTTCCTCTTACACGTTGCTTGATTCTAAAGCCAAAAACTGTTGATATTGCATACCCGGTTCAGTAAAAATGTATGCTCAGGCCTTGGAGTGAGGTCATCTTGGACGTGAATCTCCCTGTCTTATTTGTTACATAATCTTAAACTATTTAGTGACACTGCTCTTTTATCTGTACAGTGGAAGGGCAGTTACCCTTGCAGGGTTCCTATGATGGTTAAATGAGAACATAATGTAAATCTTCATAATATAGGTATGTAAGAAGAATTCACTTTCTTCCCTTTTTCAATCCTGTTCCTCCCCCCTATTTTTTATTCTAGTGGGAAGTATGTTGACTGGTAATTTCAGATGTTGTAGAACCAAGAAAGCCATAACATTTGTGGTGATAGTTAGGTTTGTTATACATTCAGTATTATATTCAGTATTATAGTTTCTTGGGTACCTCACCTGGGTTTTTATCTGCAAACATGAGGTACGTAACTACCTACCATATTTAACATTGAGAATGAACAGCAGTCCTGCTGTTAACGCTGGGCAAGGGGCACCCCACCATAGGCCCTGTACCACAGAGGTTAACCTTCTCCATTGCCTTCAAACATAGCTCTCCTCACAGCTAAGGAGTCAGTGAGGCTAGTGATATGGGGCCACCTAACTGCACCACCCCCCTCCAAATAGCTCAGGGCCTGCAAACGGTCATGCGACCTTACATCCATCTTAGAGTATACTGTGTTGCCAATATTAGAGAAGTAATCAAAGGGAGGATGTGTGCTAGGAGTATGGACCAACCCTAGATCCTCACCGTGTCTTCCTCTGCACCTGCCAGCTTCCTGCACATGGGGTGGGATGAAACTCAGGGTGGGAAGAGGAGGAGCCAGGAGTGGACTCTAGCTTTACTTCCATGCTCCATCATGGAACTCCATGGAACCCGGGCATTTTAAATTTGAACCTGTCCTTCCAGGTCATAAGGTGTATTTGTCAGTATTTAACATTAGTTTGATTTCTACCTTACAAATATTTATAAAAATGGTCTGTGGATCTTCACTGTATTTGCTCTGGGCCCCAGAAACGTTTGAAATGGGCCCAATGAGCAAAGGCTACTTTTATTTTAAAAATTAAGTGACTTACATTTTAAAGAAGTTATTCCCCATTTTTCTATTTAAATACATCCACTACATGGTCAGAGTTGGGACTGGAAAGTCTTTAACCTTATTATAGCATTTGGCCATTACCTTCCCACAATTTTTTCTTCCTGGTTATATTTTTGTCCTGGATTTTAACCTATTGTTTTGGTAGTTCTCGATCCTTTCAATGGGCTTTTTAGGTTCTTCAGGCTCATTTAATACTGCTATTCTTCAGGGACCTGTCTTCTGCTCTTGTCATTTTTTAAGCTATTCTTGAGTAACCTAATATACACCCAAAAGTTTAATCAATTTTCTGTAAACTGCTATTTCTGAAACCTTTATCTCAGAGCAGTCCCTCTCTGTGTCAAGATCCATGTCCAGTTGCCTCGTATGCTCCACCCAGATCCTCTGTAAACATCTCATACGCAGTGTGTTTAAAACTTAGCTCATCTCCACCCTCTACCCTGAAACCTGTTCCTCCTGTACTCCCTATCCACTTTATAAACAGCACCACTGTACACATGGTAATCCTCCTAGATCCTCCCTCCTTCTTATACTTCATGTTCAGTCAGTCCAGTCAGTTCTACCTTCTTAAGACCTCAACTCTTGCACCTTTTCTCCATCCTTACTACTAATGCCTCTTTAAGCTCTTGTGTTTCCTTGCCTACAGCAATTACATTAGCCTCCTAATTTTCCTTGCCTTCATTCTTGGGCTCCTTCTGGTCTACCCTCCACAAACTTACCATCATGATCTTTATAAAATACAATCTGATTGTATCACAGGCTTACTTTAAACCCTTGAGTCTTATTCTGTCACCTATTAGTAAGAGTCCAAAATTCTCATTGATGTTTCTCATACCTTGTACTTACTCTTCCCTGTATCTTTGCATTTGCTGGGTTTGTCTCTGCATCCCTTTTCTTGCCCATCAGGAAAATTTATCTATAAATTATTAACTCAATCTAGTTTTCTTAGGCATATAGGAATTTCTTATTCCCAGAGCACCATGTATGTTATAGTTGTTGACATATCTGTCTTCTCACTAGATTCTGAGCTTCTTTAAATAAGCGTCTTTGTCTTTTCATCTTTGTATTCCTTGTCATCTAACATAGGACCTGACATATAAATATATGGATGAATCCTCTAATCATATTAGGTATGTAAATTGTGTGCCTGGAACTGTGTCATATGTAATGTTTGTTTTGTTTAATCTCCCACATTGACTTGGCCCAGTGTTTTTCCACAAGGGTAGTAGAGGTATTTTGGGTGGTACTGTTCTTTACTGTGTGGGACTGCGCATTTCAGGATATTTGCACCTTTGATCTTCAAAAGGTGCCCATGTGTTTCTGGGAAGTGGGTTGTTACAAGAAGAAAATCATAGGTGAGAACCATTTGCTAGAAATGCTGGGCATGTAGTAGATGCTTAATAAATGCTTATGGCTCTAAGCGTTTGAATATGCTTTTAACTTGGCATGAGACCATTTATAGATTTTATTTTTTTTAAGTAACTGCCACAAAGTTTAGCAGTTTTGATTAATAGTTAAACAACACCATTTAATGTATACCAAAAGGCCACTATAAAACTGATATTAAGAGGTAAGGACTGTATATATGAAAATGAAACTGTCTTTGTTATTTTAGTGTTATAAGATATATTACTGTATAGTGAAAACAATTATATGAAATCGAATTTTTATATTATCCTGGGAATGTTATAGGTAGCACAAAGTGAAGCTGAAAAGAAATTGAAGAAAGATGACAAGAAGAAAGAATTGCAAGAGCTCAATGAGCTGTTCAAACCTGTAGTTGCTGCTCAAAAAATAAGTAAAGGTAAACATTAAATTTCAGAAGTGTTGCTTTCTTATTAAATGTGATCCGTGTTTAAAAACTTCTCATTTGTTTTGATGTATATTTTCTTCAGAGCTGTGTCTGCTCTAAAAATAATACTCCCTTTGTCAACATTACCTCTGTCGACACCTTCCTTTTAATCACTGCATAATGTGCACAGCCATGTCATTATACAGCTGTAACTCCAGCCTTTAGCCCCCTGCTTAAGGCAAAATTAAGGGTATAGACAGTCTGTTAGGTGATTTATGATAACGATTTTTGGCAGTATACAAGACAAAGCTTGACTTGTATAAACCGTAAGACCCAAACTCTTAGCAGCATCCCTGCATGTATATTTGTATTTTTCTTTTGCCTCCTGCTTCCTGCCTCAATTGCAACTAGACAAGTGACTGTGGAATACTTATGTGTTTGTTTTGTTTTCCATCTCCTGCCCCCTTTTTTTGTAAGAATAAAAGAGAAAAATGTATGTAAAGTACTATAGAAGAACTGGAAAAGAAATGTTGTACTAATACCCCATAAGTGGTATTTTCCTTTCACTGATGTGAGAGGAAAATACCAAGTTAACCAGAAGTAATTATATCTCAGGCAGGAACTATACTTTATGATCTGGCAGATTGAAATACAAATACCATATGCCATTTGACATAGGTGCAGATCCCAAGTCTGTGGTGTGCGCATTCTTCAAGCAAGGACAATGTACTAAAGGAGATAAGTGTAAGTTCTCTCATGACCTCACTCTGGAGAGGAAGTGTGAAAAGCGAAGTGTTTACATTGATGCAAGAGATGAAGAACTTGAAAAAGGTATTTTTTTAAAAAACAATGTTTTCCTAAAGATATATGTCTCTGTCTCTGACTTTTGCTTTTTTGTTACTGAAATATTTAGTAACTTGAAGAATATTTTGGTCTTGTTAGACTGTGTTTGTAAAGAATAATTGTTTTTGGTAAAATCTGAATTTATTTTATTCCCTTTGATTAAGTGAAGATGTTTAAAAACAATTGACTTATTTTGAATTTGACTCTCCACCCTTTTTTATAGTATTACCTTGTCATTTGCCTATAGACTGCTTAGGATTTCTGTGAATAATCTCACAACACTGTTTATTCCTACCTTTGGTGTTTTAAAGGAAATATACGTTAAGTTACAAGTCTTATAGCTTTCCTGTCTAAGGAAATATGTAGTGTGTTTTGGGAACAGCAGATAAAAATACAATATTTAGTCTCCATTTCTTTTTTTATTTAGATACTATGGATAATTGGGATGAGAAAAAACTGGAAGAAGTAGTGAACAAGAAGCACGGTGAGGCGGAAAAGAAAAAACCAAAAACTCAAATAGTATGTCCTTTTCTTGAATTGAGTGGTATTTATCATTAGGGACAATAATGTGGCAAGGTATTTGCTGCTATTTTGTGTTAGATTATTCTTTAAGTCATTACATCTTTTCATAAAGATGAGATGTATTGAGCTTTGTTTTTGGAATTTACAAGTGTAAGTTATGCAGAATTCTTGTTCAAAAGTAGCCTTTGAAAACTACATGACTAAAGTCCTCAACTGTCATTTTCTGAGGTTATCTTTCTCAAATATGGATGAGCACAATCACGTCTTCAGATAAGAATTTTTCCTTATTTTTTGTGCAAAATGAATGGAGGGATAACTGTTAAACAAAACCACCTAACTGATCATTTATTCTGTTTTAATGGTAGGGAGACTTTAAGTCACATGGGTGAAAACATTGCTGTACATGAATCACAGAACGATTTTTTTGGTGTGTAGTGGGGAAATGCGCTTTTAAAAATGGGCGCCTCATTGTTCAGACATTTATGTGCAGTGCAGTGACAGCATGAACCTAGCTCGTGCTAGAAAAACTCTAAATGCTAGTTTTACTTACATTCTTTACATTTCTCCAGGAAACAAGAATTGGTTTATTAATTTTTCCTTCTTATTTGCAAAGTTTATTACCTGAGGCTTCAATACAGTCGCATCTTGCACCCATTATGCTTTGAAAGTTCTCTGTGCTTTGTGTTCCTTTTATACCTTTCTCCCGTCTCAAATGTAGGAAATTTCCTGTAATTTCAGATAATTCAAATAGTGCTTATCTCATTAATACATGTGATTAAGGTGAAACTGAAACAAAATCATTGGTTTTATTTTTTATAACCATTATGTGATCTCATTTAAAAATCAGACTTTTCAGCCTTGGCTGGTGTGGCTGAGTAGATTGAGTGCTGCCTGTGAACCAAGGGGTCATTGGTTCAATTCCTTTAAAACAGTGTCGAAGACAAATTTTGTATAGATCCTATCTGAAGACGAGTTTCTGTTAAGTACTTTAAGATAATTTATATGTAATGTTTGCACAGAGGATGCTCCATACAGAATGGTTAGCCTAAGGATGTGAATAAGAACGTACTTGCTCCGTATACTTAAGCATTTACCTTGGAAATGGTCTGCACTGAGCCACTACTTGTGAATAATAATTGTCTCTATAGGTGTGCAAGCATTTCCTTGAAGCTATTGAAAACAACAAATATGGCTGGTTTTGGGTATGCCCCGGAGGAGGTGATATTTGCATGTATCGGCATGCACTTCCTCCTGGATTTGTATTGAAAAAAGATAAAAAGAAAGAAGAGAAAGAAGATGAAATTTCATTAGAAGATCTAATTGAAAGAGAGGTAACTAGTATCTATTTCCTACCATAGAAACAAAAAGCAGTATTTATTGTGAAATTTTAATATGTACCACTTGGGGGCAACAGCATGTTGTTATAAAAGAAAATACAATCTTTTCCTGAAGTTGCCTTTTCTTTAATTACTATTATGTGTCTAAAATGAAACTAGCCATAATCATTAGCCAGTTAAGACATTAACTTTAGGATTATAACACAGTTCTTAAGTATTAGCCATTGGCTTATCAAATAAATTAACTTCCTTAAGGTAGATATATTAGTTTATCAGTTCATTAAAATATTTAGTCAATATTCAGATCGATTGAACTGGAAGTTTCAGGTATTTTCCTTGATGTCTTATTTTTTCACCATTTTACTAATCATTAACATTGTGTGAGAGGAGACAGCTCCACTACAGTTTTTAGTTATATGTTTTGTTATCATCCCTGGACTCAAAAGGAGAATGAATCTTTTTGAAAACAATCTTCAACTACTGGTCTCTGGCTCAGCACAAAAGAATGTTAGTCTGTGAGTTAGTAGATACGGCTTTGTGTGTGGTACAGAAATGTTGAGGATATCATAAATAGATTTAGGGTTGCACATTTTAAACTATATCCATTTTGTCATGACTTGAGTAATTTTAAAGGTATTGTGTTACTGTCTACTGTTGAGATTTTATACATTTGTTCTTAAGCGGATATACTGTTTAATGTACTGTTTCATTACCACTGGAGGTAATGTACTGTAATAGAAAATGTGGTCTTTGAAGCCAAGTATTTAATGCATTCAGATTGTTTGTATTCTGGTTCTACCACATACTAGTTGTTAACCTTTGGTAGATTTTCTGTTACCCTCTGTTTGCTTATTGGTGGAGATCAGTATGTTAGCATAAGTGTATAAACTATTAACAGTGAATACCTGGCAGATGTTCAGCAAGTAGTTAGTATTTTTCTCTATATTACTTGATTATCGGCTGTGAAAAGCAGGTAGTAGTTTTTGCTTATTTTTTTCTCATCTACTGAGGAGCACAAATAAAACTTGGATATTGTCATGTTGCTTTTCATATTGTTTTCAGTAGTTGACTTTACATTAAAACAATTTTTTATGACAAGTTTTGCTCACTTTAATTTTGTAAAGCTATCTAGTTCAGAATAATATATTTTACTTAGAAGTGTTGTTAATATCTGAACACTCATTTTGCTCATTGCCATGTGAAATAAAAATAAATCCATTTGTTTTAATTTTATGTCCTCATAGCAGCCACAGGCAAGGGCTTAATTGCATTAAGAGAATGCTATAAATACTATTAAGGTGACTTGGGGAAAAAATTTTATTCTTTGTCTTTGCAGCGTTCTGCCCTAGGTCCAAATGTTACCAAAATTACTCTAGAATCTTTTCTTGCATGGAAGAAAAGGAAAAGACAAGAAAAGATTGATAAATTTGAGCAAGATATGGAAAGAAGAAAAGCAGACTTCAAAGCCGGGAAAGCATTAGTGGTATGTCCCAAACACACCCAAGTAGATTCTTTATTATTTCTCTCATTTTTTAATTTCTGTGTCATGCAAGATTGATCCTTATTTAATCATGTGTATGTCTAAAAGCAGTGACCAAGAAATGTTTGAATTTTGTTCTGAGTTGATGTATTTGTGCATCTGAATAGATCAGTGGTCGTGAGGTGTTTGAATTTCGCCCTGAACTGGTTAATGACGATGACGAGGAAGCAGATGATACCCGCTACACCCAGGGAACGGGTGGTGATGAGGTAAGAGGAAGTTTTGGCACCTCATATCATGTTGATGGAGAAAGAACATAGGGTGGCAATAGGGCAGCGTGGTTAAGAGTGCCAGCTCTGGGCCTCATTTCAGATTCTGACTCCTGCCTAGGAAATTACCTGGACTTCAGGCCTCCACCCTCTTCTGTAATGCAGACATAGGATAATCCCTTAATCACAGGGTACTTTTGAGAATTAAATGAATAAGTTTATGTTTTTTATAGAACTTAGGGCAGTGCCTGGTATATAGTTAAGTGCTTACATGTATTAGCTATAAAAAGTATGTTTTATTTTACCTATAAAAGAAAAAAATATTTTATACTAAAAAACTGTGGCAGGAAATGTAAGAAAAATACTAACTAAAAAAGTATAGCGTAGGAAGCAGGAGACAATAGCAGAATCATTTGTTGCAGGCCAAATTACTACTAATAATAGAGAGCTGGCTGCTTTTAATAAGGGTATGAAATTCTTACTTTCATTTTGCAGTTGAAAGATAACTTTCCAATTTCTCTTCTATGTATTTTTAAAGGTTGATGACTCAGTGAGCATAAATGACATAGATTTAAGCCTGTACATCCCAAGAGATGTAGATGAGACAGGTATTACTGTAGCCAGTCTTGAAAGATTCAGCACATACACTTCAGAAAAAGATGGTGAGTATCCTAACTTTTATTTAATTCTAAAAACTAGGAGGCTGTCCAAAGAGGGTTAGACTGGCTTGGCAAACTTAGATGGCAGTAGATACCAAACTGGTGACACAAGTATGTGGTTTAGTCGTATGTAAAAGAAGTAAGGAGTAGAGGCTGTAGAAATGGTTGGCTGCGAGATTATTGAAGCCATTAACTGAGTTCAGGAGGGGACAATAATGAGTTTGGAGATGTAGCTAATGAGTTCAGTTTGCGACCTCATGAGGTTGAGATACTTGATTATCGAAAGTGGCATTTTCTATGATATTGTGTAGACATTCACAGGATGAAAAGATTTGAAAGTCTTAGCTGAGAGTGAAAGAATTCACCTAGGTAAAATAGTAGGATGAGAACATTGTAGAGCACACCGCAAACATCAGTGTTTTAGAGTAGTCAAGAAGAAAAGCTTGGGGACACTGAAAGGGACAGAGACAAATTAAGAAAAGAGTTTCAGAAAAATCAAGTAGGGCAAATTGGAAATAGTTCTTAATTAGGGAAGGAGTTGTAAGAGTAGGGACCCAGAGTTCATTGGGACTGCAATATGAGCAATGAGGAGAAAAATGAGTACAGACCTCTCACTGTTAAGAACTTTGGGGAGAGACATGGTAAGCGGAGGCTTTTTAGGATATGGGAAATTTAAGTATATCTGTAGGCCAGGGGGAAAGGATCTGGGAGAGGAGTAAAAATTGAAGATGAAAGGAGGTAAGTAATAGAAGCAAGATCTAAAAGTATAAATAATGAGTTCAATCAGGAATCAGAATGGAGGGAAGGCTGGCTAGGTGTGTTTGGAAATAAGAATTGTTTATACAGTTTATATCTAATTGTGCCCCGAGTGAGGAGTTCAAAGAAAGAATTAGTTTGGCATGGTTGCTATGAAAGAAAAAGGTAGAAAGGATAGTAACTGAGGCAAGTTGAGAGAGAAAAAGCCAAACGTTATTTTAACAATAAAGGAATACAAGTTATAACTTGAAAAACTGGCCTACCCTCATGAGATCTGAGAAATTTGTCAGGCTATTTGTTGTCTTAACGTCAGTCTGCAGACTGGTTGTCTCCCTTTGGGAGTAGGGCGTTGGTGACAGTAGGCCCACTTGCCAGTACTTCAGAGGTTTCAATCCCCACGACTTTGTCATCAAGAGATTTTTGAAATACTTAAGATCTACACTAGTCTATCGAAAATTATTTTTGTGTAAATGTTGGTATCATTGAACAAGGAAAAGTGGCAGTTTGTTTTCTCATTTATAGCCTGTAAGGAAAAGGAATAGCGTGGCCCCATAATCTTTTTTCATAATTTCATGTCATGAAATGTTTCTAGATTCCCACTCATTTTACAGTATTACAGTTAGTGTGGATTAACTACTATTTGCAAAACCAAAAGCTGAGTAGTTGCTTATGTCATAAACATCTTTTATTTCATAACCATTTATTCAAACAAAGTATTATGTGGATGCTGACTGTTTAAAAAGCTAATCGCTAGTCATGTAAGGGACACAAAGTTGTGTAGGATAACTCTTTCCCTCAAAGGTATGAACCATTCGGTTGTCAGATGTTTAAAAGACATTTTAGACAGGTGTAGGTAATTGGTACAGATAAACTCAGAAATGAAAGCTCAGCTCTTGCAGTAATCTTAGGGAAGGCTTTCATGGCAAGAGGGGAAAGGGAAATGTATCAGTCTGTGACGGTCTGTCACTAATGGAATAGTGTTTTCTGTTTCTAGGCCTTACTAATTTCGTTTTTATTTTTAGAAAACAAATTAAGTGAAGCTTCTGGAGGTAGGGCTGAAAACGGTGAAAGAAGTGATTTAGAAGATGACAACGAAGGGGAGGGACAGGAAAATGGAGTCATCGATGCTGTTCCTGTGGATGAAAATCTTTTTACAGGGGAAGACTTGGATGAACTAGAAGAAGAACTAAACACACTTGATTTAGAAGAATGACACCAAACAAGTCAATGAAAAAATTAAGCCAGCTCAGCATGAATTGAAATTGACATTAATTTTTTCCATCTAGAATTCTTCAACAGGATGTTTATTTTCCATGCTGATTTTGGAGGGCTTACTCCTCCAAAAAAGGACTATTCTCCCTACATCTTGTCTTCTGACTTTGGCTACATCTCATAGTAAGTTCAGAGTAGTTCATGATAAATTGAAAATTTGGTCATTGCAGAAAAGGATTGATCGTTGTAAAAATGATTGTTGTAACTGTCTGCTCAAGTAGGAAGTATTACTGCTTTTCCAGCTTTTGATTTTCATTGGGCATGTGTTACTACAAGGACAACATAAATTTAAATTTAAAATATCCTTTATTTAATGCAGTTTTTAATGGGTGATCTCATTTCTTTTGTATTTATATGTTAAAAAGACTGCCTAAAATATGAAACTGTACTTCATAAAGGAAACTGCACAGGCAGATTCAGTGTTGTATGTCTTTGGACAATTAGCCATTTAAAACAAAACTTCTTTAATCTGACAGGATCGGTTGCAATGCCTTGTGATAGACTGTTTTACAAACCTACCCCTCTTCTTTTTTGCCAATAAAGTTGTAAATAAAGACCATCATACATTAAAATCTAAATATGGGCCTTTCTTTTTTTTAAGTTTTTCTATGAAAGTTTTCTCAACATTTCTATCTTGAGGATTTTAACTAAGTATTTGTTACAGTTAACTATCACAGAAGGCACAGGCATTTAAAGAGTTTTCTTAATACTGAATATAGAACTACACAGAGTAATGACAGTAGTGCTGCAAGTTTAATAACACTAATAACTTAGCCTCAGAAAGACACTATCGGTCAGCGGTCCCCAACCTCCAGGCCACTGACAGGTACCAGTCGATGGCCTGTTGGGAACTGGGCCACACAGCAGGAAATGAGCTTGAATGTAATGCACTTGAATCATCCCCAAACCATCCCCCTTCCCCACCACCCCACCCCACCCCACCCATCCCTGTCTGTGGGAAAACTGTCTTCCATGGAAACAGTCCCCAGGTGCCAAAAAGGTTGGGGACCGATCCTGCAGGTGATGTTACATGAAATGGTAATTCCAGAATCGACAGATCATCAACCTAATTAAATATCACCTATAGTTGAACCAAATACTGTGTCAGCATCATTGTGGAGAGCTGTGGTGTTATAATAGTACATATTGAGGTTGATTATTTGAAGGAGTGTAAACCAATTCACAAAAAACTGGTGGGTCTCAATGCCTTTGACATTGAGATCTCCAGAAAAATTAAGGTAATACATTTAAAATGGACATCATTTGCTTATGACATGTTAAATACTAGTTAGACCTTACTATTATTTTTATATGTGTACTTTCAAAAATAAGCAGGTAACTTGCTTTTGCAAAGATAAATGGATTTTAAGGCAGCTAAAATAATAGCACTAAAATGTCAGGTGACATGGACCCTAACCCCATTTCTGCTTCAGATAAGATGTTTGATGATTAAACCTCTGAATCTTGGTTTCTTTGTCTGCATATAAGGTACTTCTGAATTGCAAAACCTAAGAAAACATGACTGTAAATCTTGTTAAATGATAACAAAAAAGTTGATAAATTGACTTCCCAGCTGTTCAATACTAGTAATTGACATTTTTCAAAAGTAGAACATCATGAGCCAACTTTATTTCCCATCTATGAAATAAATAGGAATGAAAGTGTTCTTTAAATACTTTGTATATAAAAAAAGACTGCTGGAGTTTTAGTTTAGATCCATGAAAGATTGTTCTATTCTTTTTATTAAAAGTGCTAGATGTTATTTATTGCAGTTTTTAATTATGAAGCATTCCAAAATAATCTAATGAGCTTAAATCTTCTAAAGCTGTACCCAGAAAATCTTGTTTCCATTTTTGAAACCATCTAAAACTTTTCCTAAGAATTTTCTCATAAAAATTAGAATCCATTTACTTTAGGCCTTAAATCAGTTTATTTTTTAATGTGTATAAGTAGGCCTACGTAAACAAGTATGCTAAAGGCTTTTAGCTGTTTGATGTAAATTTAAAGTATTACTACCTATGGCAAGCATGTGCTTGTGAAAACCAAGCGATCTTTAATAAGTGAATCAAAGGGAAAAAAGCTACGGTGTGGAAGTAATTTTTGAATCTATAATTATTGAAATCTACGATGGCCTTCATTTGTCTTGCCCTTAGGTTTCTTTTGTTATAAATGCAATATATGCTCAGAGAATGCAGAAGCATTTTGATCTAAGAAAATGAAAATGGAAAATTAAATCTGCTTCTACTGTGACATGTAGTACATTTCAGAGGCCAGTAGGTATAATTTATATGTTCACAGTACAGTTACCCCATATTAATACAGTAAGTCTGAAGTTGGCTCTTCATTTTTAAACCTATTTACACGTAACTTTAAGTAGTTTTTTCTTACAGGTTGCTCTTTTATGTAAGTCCCATTGTTAATATAATAAATCTCTGTAATCCAGTTTCAGTTATGTAACAGCTTCATTTTGAAAGGTTTAGGGTTTAGAAATTCAGAAGTTTAAGGTGTAAGAAATGTGGCTTTGCACTTACTTCCTTATAGTCTGTAAAATAAGATCACTTTTCCAAATGTAAGAACTTTTCATTTTCTTATCTAGATTATATTAGCCTATACTTTTTTTTAGACTCATGAACAACTACAGCCTTTAATGATCCCATGTTCGCCAAAATCTTTCTAATTAAAAATAAATTAATTTTTTTCTTACTTTTGCACAAATGATTTATATGATACTATAAGACTAATACAAAATTGCATAATTGTACCATATAGTTTTAGTGCCTGAATAGGCAACTAATTATTAATTGATTTAGAATGTGATAGGAATAAAACTACAGGATCAGACACTTAGGTGTAGCAGATCATTAAGAAAGCATCACATCCATCCTCAGATTTTAACACATGACGTGGACAGAGGAAGTTGTTGACAGAAGTGCATACAGATAATATATGGTACTGTGTGAGTTCTGTTCGTAGTCTAGGCAGTTAACTTTGTATAAAGAACTTTCAGGATCATAGACGATGGACTACTTACTGCCACTCTGTGTTACATTCAGGACTGTGATTCTGATTCATGTAGTATAGTGCTATTGCATTAATGTTTCCCGGTATTGAACACATCGTGTTCATACTGTATGAACTCATACATAATTGCAGTGAATGTATGAATTCCAGATGAGGGGATGGACTACCAAAATACTGTGTTTAGGGATATTGTATTTTTTAAGTGCATGTCCTACTGCTAATAGCTGTGTTTTCTGAACAAAGATAACAGTTTGTTTCTCAATAAAAATTGTAGAGGTAGAAATTAGTAGATATCCACAGTATTTGAACTGTAAACTAGAGGTTTAACAACATCTATAAAATTTTATATCCTCAGAAACCTTAAATAGTACAAAATGCTTTTTTTATATCCCCCATTTTAATATTTTATGTTTACCCTTTTGTATTTATTTGCTTTCAGTTACATTCAAAGAAGAAAAACTATTAGTTTTTATTTAGTTAACATTTTTGTGCCATTCACAAATGAGACATTTGTATTAGGCACTATATATAACGTGAACTGTGTGACTAAGGCTAAGACTTCTTCTCTGCCAGATTTGAGTATACATTTATTTAGAAGAGGAAAATCATAACTATGTAGAGCTAAAAAACATGAAACTAAAAGTAAGTACCTAACCATTAATAGGGAATACCTTTTCAGTCAGACTAAAAGCAGACTTCTCAGTCACTTTGTATTCAAATTTCATCAATTTGAATGTATTTGTATTTAGGTTTTTTCTTTTTAATGTGAAAATGTCCTTTGTGAAAATACTGCGGTTGGTGTATTTGTAGTTGCATACATGTCTGGTTTTCACGCAGATGTATGGTATGTAAAATAAACCGGTCCGTGGAAACTGAAGCCCAAGGACTTAGCTCCCTGAGCCCTGTCTAGTTCTTATCGTGTTGTAATTGTTGGCAGTCAATCTCTAGGGCGTGCTGTTGTTTTCAGAGGAACATGTATCAGTTTCATTCCACGCGTGCAGCTGTGCCGCTGTCTACCTGTGATTTCTTTAAACTATTTTTATCTAAGTCTTAAGGAACTCTATTTTAATGACAAAGTTATCAGTACCACTTTACTACTGTACATATGTTAAGAATTTTGTGATGATGTTACCATATTTAATTGGTAGTTATTTAAGTAATGTTGTTTATAACTTTACAGCATGTGTAGTACTGTACTATCAAAGAGTGTATAATTGAAAGTATTTGAGTAACTGAAACCTCTCAAGTTAGAAGTATGTGTACAGTAATACACAGTTGTGTGGATCCGCTCATGATTGTGCATTATTGTACACAGTCGACCCTTGAAGAACACAGGGGTTAGGTGCACCAAGCCCCCGACCCCTCTGGCCCTCAAGTTGAAAATCCGCATGACCACAATGAGCCCTCCACATAGGCAGGTTCCCAAGCACAGACTGAAAATACAGTTGAACAACATATGTTGGAACTGTGGGGTCCAGTTATGTGTGGATTTTCCTCCCACAGCTGAAACCTATGTTGTTCAAGGGTCAACTGTATATTGCAAATATTTTACTAAAATTTAGAAAATTTCCTTGTGGGAGACATACAATCCACTACATTAGAAGGGGAATAGTCATCCTTGATTTTTACTCAGTATTGAATAGATAATGAAAGTAAAGACTGTAGTGACTAAATTAACATGTGATTGGGAAGCCACTTAATTTGTGGAGATACACATAACTAAATCAGCTTTTGTGCAATTGTGTACAACCCAATTAACCAACCGAATTTGTGGTTCACTCCATTTTCTTCAAATATGCTAATGATTATTAAGTATTCCTATAACTCTTGCACTGATTACCCATAATAGAAGAAGAGGTAAATATTTTAAGTAACTTTTGTACTCCAGACCTGTCTTCTATCCCTCAGGGGTGTGGAGGGAGGATAATTGTTAATAGCATCACCCTATTTATCCTCATTCAAAAAGTTAGACTAAAAAGAATAATGATATAATCTAGTCTGATCCAATCAGTGACACTTTAAAATTATTTAATTGGTCCTCTTAATTGTTTTCCTCAGAACAGTCTCCTAATGGGAAGGGTAAAAGCCTCAGCTATCCAATATGCAGCCTTCAGGAGCCCTTAGGTGTACGGAATGGTTTCTACACAGGAGAACTTACACACCCTTGACGCCTTCCCTACCCCTTTTCTCTCCCAGGTAGATTTTGACAGCAAAGAATTATTTGTAATTATTAATCATTCAACATAAGAGATAGCTAAAAAGATTATTCAATTTGTAGGTTTATTACACACCTGGTTGCTGATTGCCAATATCTATAAAAGTCAAAACTCTGAAGGATGAAAGTTTATGTCCTGTATTAAAAATAATGCAGAATCATTAGAAGGGACAAAAGTATCAATCTAGGTGAGTTGCTATAAGAAGACAATGTTTAGAAGGGTGGGAAGACATTCACAGGGACAATAGTTCTGTAAAATAAATCAGACTTCTGTGTTCATATACAGCCTGCTACATTACAAAAATAATATTCTTTAAAAGGACAGGAATGCAAGGACAATGAAACAGTTTATAATCAATTGTGATAATTCATTTGCATAAGCCAAAAGGCTTCATTTTTGCAAGAGCATTAGTGTACTTTTCACTCTATACATATGAGTTTCATAGACAAAAGGAAAAAAGGAAGAAATCCTATTTTTTTACTTTTTTAGGTTATTTACCCTCTTTTATTTTAACTGTATAATATTTTTTAATTTATTAATTATGCTATTACAGTTGTCCTGATTTGTCCCCTTTTGCCCCCCTCCACCCAGTGCCCCCTCCTCCCTTAGGCAGTTCCCCCACCATTGTTCATGTCCATGGGTAGTGTGTACAAGTTCTGTGGCGACTCCATGTCCTATACTGTACTATACACCCCTGTGGCTATTCTGCAACTACCAATTTGTGCTTCTTAAGCCTCCTCCCTCTCCCGGCTCCCATCTGTCAACCTTCCAGTAACTAACTTCTCTTGCTTTTAGGAGTCTCTTTATCTTTAACATTTGACCTTTTAATAATGATGTGTCACTCCAAAGTGAGCCACTTTGCATTGATCATAACTGATCATCTCTGCACTTCCTGGACTTGCATGTATATTTCCTTCACCAAATTAGGGACGTTTTCTTTCACTGTTTTTTCAGATAGATTTCCAATTCTATAGAGAGAAAATTGTTCTTTCTCTTCTTCTTGGCACCCCTATGAGGCTAATGTTGGACTTCTTAAAGTTTCCCCAGAGGCTGTTTATACTGTCCTCATTTTTTGGATTCTTTTTTCTTGTTCTGATTGGTTATTTTTTGCTTCC
The DNA here is from genome assembly GCA_004027735.1 of Carollia perspicillata. NCBI lineage: Eukaryota > Metazoa > Chordata > Mammalia > Chiroptera > Phyllostomidae > Carollia > Carollia perspicillata. The sequence continues at coordinate 19,478 of PVKM010010951.1, forward strand.
TTACGTTCCAAATCCTTGGTTTGAATGCCAAGGATTCAAACCCTCCACTGTTGTTTCCCTGTAAATTGTTCATTTCAATTAGTGTATCCTTTGTTTCTGACTGGATCTTTTTTATGCTGCTGAGGTCCTCACTAAGTTCCTTGAGCATCCTTATAAACAGTGTTTTGAACTCTGCATCTAATAGGTTGCTTCTCTCCATTTTGTTTAGCTCTTTTTCTCAAGTTTGGAACTGTTCTTTCATTTGGGCCACGTTTGTCTCCTTGTTTTGGCATCCGCCCCATGTTTGTTTCCATGTATTAATTAGGTAGAGCTGCTCTGACTCTGTATCTCAGAGTGTGGCCTTAGGTAGTAAGTGTCCTGTAGGGTCCAGTGGCACAGCCTCCTATATCACCCAAGCTGGGTACTCAAGGTGTGCCCTTCGTGTTGGCTAAATACGTCCTCTTGTAGTTGAGCCTTGGTTGCTGTTGGCAGATCAATGGGAGAGATTTATCCAGGCCAGTCAGCTGCAAGGACTGGCTGTGACCACTGACCACCAACCTCCACCCTCCGTTGAGGATAAGCTGTGCAGGGGTAGGGTGGTAGTGCTATGACATGGTCTGTAACTGTCCAGTGGGTACACCGGCCCTGGGATTGCCCAGGTGGTGCAGACCAAGTCAGCCCCCACCTGTATTTTGCCCAGTGCCACCCTGCCTGAGCTCTTACATATTCTGAGATGGTTGCTGCTTTTGCTGGGCTTGGAGACTCCCAAGTGAAGCCAAGCTGTGAATCTAAGCTGGCTGCTGTTAGTGCTGTGCCTGGGGCCCACTGAGGCCAGCTGTTGCTTGCTTCATAGGATTTAGGAATTTGTGCAGCATGGGCCAAGACCAGCCTTTCATATGGAAAAGCAACTTGGATGTGCCCATAAATTGAGTTGGGCGGAGTCTCCTGGGAGATCCCAGGCAGGTCAAACAGTGTTAGCCAGGTTGATGGACTGTCATATGTGGCACCAGCTTTCCAGCTCTGAGTGGGAAGGGTCAAAAAAGGGACAGTGGTCTGCTCACCTTCGTGCCACACACTTCAGTTTGTCCCTGTATACCAGTGGTGCCTTTCAAGCTGCTACCCCAGTGGTGGAGTTCACAGGGAGTCAGTCTTCAGTAGTTGAGTCCCTATGTGGATTCTTTCAACAGAAACTGCCTGGGGCTCCAGCAGCCTCCTCCACCAACTTAGTTCCTGCTGGTTTTTGCAGCCATAAGTAGTGGGGACTTACCTTCCTCGCACTGGAATCTTGGGCTGGAGGGCCAGGTGTGGGCTCAGGACTCCACACTCCTAAGATAGCCCTCCCAAATTTTTACCTACCACACATGGGTGAAGAACCAGCCCATTCTACATCTGTGCCCCTGCTACCAGTCTGGATGGATGTGGTTTATTTAATTCCATAGTCAGCAGACTTCCATTCACCTTAATTTTTGACAGTTCTGAGTGATGGTGGTTCTATATTTTAGTTGTAATTTTGCTGTGATTGTGCAAAGAGGTGAGCCATGTCTGCCTATGCTGCCATATTGATGGGAAGTCTAGAAGAAATCTTTTTGAATGAGGGATTCAAGACAAGTTATAAAAAAACTCTTGAGCACTCTTGGGGTGGTTCAGCTGGTTGGAGCATCATACTGTGGACCAAGAGGTTTGCGGGTTCAATTCCTGGTCAGGGCACATACCTAGGTTATTGGTTCCATCCCTAGTCAGGGCACATATAGGAGGCAACCAATTCATGTTTTTCACATTGATGTTCCTCTCTGTCTCTCTCTCTCTTCCTCTCCCCAACCCCACTCCCCGCAACCCCGCTGTTCCTTTCTCTAAAATCAATAAACATGTTCGGTGAGTATTTTTTAAAGTCTTACTTGATTAATATGAATGAGCATGTTGAAGCCCATCTGATAAATTCTGTTAAAATGAAATGTAGTAATGCAATGTGTAGCACTTTAAAGAAAAACACAGTCCCCTGTCCTCCATATTTCAGATGTGGAGATGTCACCAGAGACCATTCCAATCAGCTGTCTACTAAAGAGTAAGTGATGATAAAATCCTCGACATTGAAAGAGCCCTGTTTACCTTGTTCGGATGTCTTTGTCTCTGCCATTCCCACACACAGTTCATACATAAACACAACTATTCAGGTTAAACAAGATGACGTAAGATGAAATTTTTTTTGAAGAGAGAATACTAGGTAGTACTCTATTGCTGTTTGGAAATAATTGAATCTTTGGAGGAGTGGATTTCAGGATAGTAAAATAACCACACCAAAATGCTTTGTAGTTTTAAATAAGCACCCTGAAATTTTTCATGGAAAACTGGAGTGCTTTGAAAGTGCACTTTCGGATGTGTTTTAAAGTATTTGTATAATATTCAAAGCTTTAAAAGATGGTTTTCAAATCATTTCTGGAAATTTTAATGAAACAATATGAGGAGATAGAGACATTAATAAATATTTACCACCACCACCCCCCAAATGCCATTCAGGGAGTAGAGACAGCAAAATTGAAATTTAAGTTTTCCTGAATGGGTTTAGCCAGTTGGCATTTTAAAATTAAGAGGTATGCTTGACACAATAAAGCCAATCATCTTAAGCTTCATTAAGTCATTAGATAGTTTTCATTAGAAATAGCACTTAATCAAATTTAATAGGATTTATGTTGTCTAGAACTCTACCAGTTTATTTGAAGTGACATAAGTAAAAACAAGAATTTTCAAGGTTTCGATGATATTCTTAGATGCATAATGTAAGGTTCCGCTGCTCTCTGAAAAGAACTGCATGGTGCTACAGTTTTCAGAAGCCTGTCCATCTTTCTCATCTTCTCTTGCCTTTGAGAGTTGAAGATCGGAATACCAAATGCACAACTGTCAGAACTTGTCCAGAGGCAAACAATAGCAGCCTAGGAAAAAATTAAAGTGAACCAATAGGATTTCAGAGGCTTTGACAACAAACATAGGCTGTAACAGGTTTATTCTTGTACTGGCATTTTTATACCTGATTTAATTGTCTACATAGGAGTTATATACTTGCTTGCAAAATTGAGGATGAGTCCTCGTATGAGAAATAGAGCAGTATTTAGAATTTGCTATACAGTGGCTTTCACGTAGACATGTTTTGCTACAGTTTTAAATAAAATTTATTTTTCAGATGAGCTTCTATAGTGAGTTATTTTAAAAGTATAAGCCAAATTTTAAAGAGGTTAATTGATAGAAATGTCTGAATTAATTTCTCTGATAAAACTTAATGTTCTTCATAGATCTTTTCTAAACTTTTTAAACAGCTTTATTGAGATATAATTGACACAGTAAACTACACATATTTAAAGTGTACAATTTGATGTGTGACAAATTTATATACACCTGTGGACCCATCGTCACAATCAAGGTATAATGCACGTATATAGTTTTACATAAATAGAATCATGTAACATGTACTTTTTTACTTTCATTCAGCATAATTATTTGGAGATCACTTGTGTCATTGCAGGTGTCAGTGGTGTGTTTTTTGTTGCTAAATAGTATACCTTTGGATAGAACACAATTTCTTTTCTCAGTCACCTTTTGATGGACTTGGGGGTTATTTCCATTTGAGGCCATAATAAAGTTACTAGGAACATTTACATACACATCTTTGTATTAATATATTTCATTTATTTTTGTAAAAATAGAAAAGTGGACTGTCTGGTTCATATGTTTAAGAAATTTTCACAATGTTTTTCAAAGTGGTTATACCATTTTATATTCCCACCAACTGCAGTTGCTCCACATCCTCGCTAACACTTGATGTCGTCAGTTTTAATTTGGGCCTATTATCCATTTGGGGTTAATGTTTTAATACAGCTCAAAGTGTAGATAAAAGTTCACTGTTTTGCACATGGTAAACAGTCTTATTGTTTCAACATCATGCATTGGAAGGACTGTCCTACACTGAAATGCCTGTGCACCTTTGGTACATTTGTTGAAAATTCTCAGACAATCAGCACGTCAACATTTTTTTTAACTCTATTTTGTTTCTTTACATTAATACCATGCTTCTTGATAGCTGTGGCTTTATATTAATAAAGTCTTGAAGTCAAAATTCTCCAACTTTGTTACACACATTTTACAAAGTTACCTGGCTATTCTAGGTTCTTTGCATTTACATGTGCATTTTAGAATTAACTTGTCCATGTTTACAAAAAAAAAAAAAAAAAGCTGGAATTCTGATTGGGCATGCATTAAATCTGTAAATCAGGTTTGCAGAGAATTGGCATCTCGTTATTGAATCTTCTGGCCCACAAATCTGGTATATATCTTTACTTAGGTCTTCTTGAATTTCAGCAGTGCTTGTTGCTTTCGGCATGCAGGCTTTACACGTCATTTGTCACTCGTTCTTGCTTTTTATTTTTGATGCTATTGTAAATGGCACTTTTAAATTTTAACTTAAAATTGTTCGTTAATAGTAGGTAGAAATACAGTTGATTTTTGCATTTTGATTGTATTCTGAAACCTAGCTAAACTCATTCTAGTAGCTTTTTTTGTAGATTTCATCGCCTTACACAGACAATCATCTGATGGACTTCTGTGAATGAATTACAATGTTATAATCTGGATACATTTTATTTTTCTTGCATTATTGCATGAGTCAGCAAACCTGTTTCTGTAAGAAGAGTTTTATTCAAATATATTTATGTATTATCTTGCCTGCTTTCATGGTACTGTGGCAGAATTCAGTAGCTGCCATGAAGACTGAATGGCTCCCCAAAACCTGACTTAGCATCTATCCCTGAACAACAAAAAAATTGGCCACACTGGGCCTCACCTCACTGGCTAGGTAGTGGTGAAAACAAACAGTGTTGCCTTGTTCATGACCTTCGGTGAAGAGTGTTCAGTCTTTTACCATTAAGTGATAGTTTTAGCGGTAGATTTTTCATAGATTCTTTAGGTAAGATTAAGTTCCTTTCTATTCCTAGTTTACTGAGGGTTGGGATTTTTTGTTTGTGTTGTTTTAATCAGGAATGGATGTTGGATTTTGGCAAATGTTTGTCTAAGTGATCATACAGCTTTTAAAAAAGTATGTTAATATTTAATAGTATATCATTTAATGAGTTAATATTTAATGTGTTAACTAAGAGAAATATTTCCTTCTCTTTGACTTTCTGGGAGATGTATACAGTAGTGTATATTTCTTAAGTATTTGATGGAATTCACCAGTGAAACTGTCTGGACCTATAGCTCCCTTTGTGGGCAGGTTTTGAATAACAAATTCAATATCTTTTAATAGATATAGGGCTGTTTAACGTATTTCTTGTATGAGCTTTGTTAGTTTGTGTCTTTCAAGGAGTTTGTTCATATATGTTTTCAATGTATTACCATAAATTTGTTCTTAATTTTCCTTTTTTTTAGTATACTACTGTATAATAGGTCATAATGCTAATTCTCTCATTCCTAATACTAGAGTTTGTACTTCTCTTTCCTGATCAGCCTTGCTAGAGGCTTATCAGCTTCTGATCATCTCAGAGAACCAGTTTGGTTTTACTGACTTTTGTCTCTAATATTACTGTGTTTTGTTTCATCGGTGACCATATTAAAAATTATCAGTTGTACATGTGAAAGGCCCAGTGCCAGCCTGGAAAAATTGGTTGCATCAATGAGTAATAAACTCTGTATATTGCAGATTCCCATACTGCCTGGATTTATTTCACAATATTGGCAAAGAATCTGCATTCTTAACTGGATACATACATGCTTCTCTTCCAAGCAGGTATTAAAACCACATTGTCTGCCTTTCAGAGTCACTGCAGAATTGCTGCACTAAGTCTTTTTGACCGTAGTTTAAGGTTTTGGATGTATTGAAGTTGCTTGAAAAGATTCATAATCCTGCTCTATTTTCCTCTTCATAGATTTAATATAAGTCCCGTAGGCTGTACCATTTTTTTTCAGGTATGTGGAGAAATATGTGGTCTTCTTTAAAAACTGAATTTTGTTAGCCCTGGCTGGTGTGGCTTAGTGAGTTAGGCATCATCCAGTGAACTGAACGGCCTCAGGTTCCATTCCCCATCAGGGCTGGGCTGCAGCCAGGTCCCCAGTTGGGGAGGTAACTACTGATGTTTCTCTCACACATTGATGTTTCTCTTCCTCCTATCCTCTCTCTCTAGAAATAAATAAAAGCTTTTTTAAAAAGTGAATTTTGTTAAACGAAGGAAAACATTGTTAAGTAATTGCAAAGTCACTTTTTTCAGTCAGACTTTCATAAATTATGTATGTTATTGGTGTTTACTGAAACATCAAAGTTTGTGTGTGTGTGTGTGTGTGTGTGTGTGTGTGTGTGTGTGTGTGAGAAGAGATAAGTTTAGAAAGCTTGCTGGTACTCCTACTGTTTAATTTCAACTTTTCATGGACAGTTAAATGAAGTTTTTTGCATTTGAAGTGCTTTGATATGTCTTTGTTTAAAGGCAAAAGTATATGAATTTGCCTTACAAGAAGTAAAAATTTCTTAAATACAAATTTTTTCCTTCATCAAATCAACCTTGAAATTAAATTCAAATGCCTTTTTGTATGTTTGTCCATTCCACGTAGTAATTTTAAGGTGCACCTGGTTTTTCCTGAGGTTTACATCTCTAAGTAAGTGAACCGGTGCCACATGCTTCCACATGGGAACTCTAAGCAAGCAGTTTGTCAGTACACTAGGCAGTTCTGAGCACACTGATAATATGGACCTTACTTGTGTTCTTCAGTCTTCATGTCACCAACCAGCAATTGTGGAATAAAGCTCAGCTTGATAGTTTATGGCAAGTTATGTAGGGTATTTTTTAAAGATTTTATTTATTTATCTTTAGAGGGGGAGGGAAGGAGAGAGGGAGAGAAATATCAATGGATGGTTGCTTCTCGTGTGTCCCCTGCTGGGAACTGGCCTGCGACCCAGGCATGTGCCCTGACTGGGAATTGAACCGCGGTTGTTTGGTTTGCAGGTCCGAGCTCAATCCTCTGAGCTACACCAGCCAGGGCCAATTTTATGAGTATTTTAATGAACAAGAAAGTGAATGACAAAGAATATAGACACTTGAGTGACCTACATCACCTGCTGCTGTGTTTACTTGTGTCAGTCACTCTAGTCCTGGTCTAAATATATGTTTAGAACGCTCAGGAGTTCACATTCACAAGAAACATGTTGATGAAAATGTCCTGAGATGACAAACAGGACAGTTTGTGAAGTTGCCCATTGGTGTCCTGAGCAGCTAGCTGCTTTCAAGCTCAGCATTCACATGTGTGGTGGGTAGTTTGGCTGGGCTCAGGGGGTCAAGTAATTACAGAAATATCTATTAACTGGCTACTAACCTCATTTACTGTTTACAATGTGAGAGTGTTTCTAAATCGCTCTTTCTAAGGTCCTCCAGGCCTCCCTTCCATCTTTGATCATTCCCTGTTCCTTGGCGATCTGGTTGACTTGCATGATGTCAGTAATCACTTCCATGTGAGTGACTAGATTTCCAGCCTCACATTTCCAATAAGCTACCACACAGCTCAACGTGAAGTCCTGCCAGTACATCGGATTCCAAACTAAAGTCATCATTCTCTCTCCTAAGTCTTTTTTTTTTCCAGTTATTGAGATTTTGTCCAGCCACTTGAACTAAAAAATACCAACTGATTTTTCTACCACACCATGTTTTCTCTCGTATCTACCTTTCTAGTCACATTGTCACTGTCCCATGTTACTCAGGTTCTCATCTGCCTTCCTATTTAGTCACATTATTTCTCTCCCAACCCAGGAAGTCTTTGAGTGTGAAAGGCATATATGAAGAGTGAAGCTGCTGCTTTAATACTCCTACTGGGACAACTGGTATATGTGGAGACTGCCCCTTGCAGACCTGGGCATGTGGTCACTGCACTCTAATTTTCACTTACTTCCTTTATTCCTGCAACTAATTCATCCAAAACAATACCAGACCTATCTTCTCAAAGCATTGTTTTAATCACGAGGTTTCCATAGTCATAATTCTAAAATGGCTCCGAATTACTTACCAAATAGAATCTAAACATTCAGACATGATCTTCAAAATCTCTGATGTGGTCGCAGCTTCCCTTCCCTACATCATCCTTTTTTCCAGTGTTATTGAGATGAGATTGACAGACAGCACTGTGCAAGTTTAAAGCGTACAGCATAATGGCTTGACCTCCATATATTGTGAAATGATTACCACAGTGAGCTTAGTTAACCATTTATCATCTCATGTCAACACCAGAAGAAAAAATGTTTTTTCCTCGTGATGAGAACTCTTAGGATTTATTCTCTTAATAACGTTCAAATACACCATGCAGCAGCATTAGCTATAGTTATCATGTGTTACATTCTCCAGTACCGATTCCATATCTCACAGCTCGGAGTTCGTACCTTCTGACCACCTTCCTCCGGTTTCCCCAACCCCCACCGCCCACGTCCAGTAATCACAAGTCTGGTCTCTTTTTCAATTAATTTGAGGTTTTTTTAGATTCCACCTATAAATGAGGTCATACAGCTTGTCTTTCTCTGTCTTATTGCACTTAGCATAATGTGCTGAAGTTCCATCCATGTTGGTGGAACATTACAATTTCTTAAGTAACTCAGTGTTGACGCTTAACTTTTCTGATCCTAGGTGTTCCTAGGTGTAACACATGATAACTATAGCTAACTGTTCCTCAGGTGTGAGGCTGAAATGGGGTGCTGTATGTAAAGAATGTAGCTTGGTACAGAGGTACTTCATACTTGTGCCACGTACTTGGTACATAGGCACTGAGGAACTGGTAGCTATTATATTTCCATACTGTAGTTTCTACCTATTCTAACTTTGTGAAATATTTCTTCCTCTTCCCTAGTCTCCCAGTACCCCCATTCCTAAACCCTTCTTACCCTTGAGTATTCCAAAGACGTATTCCTTGAAACCACCATTGAATCCCCTAAACTGGGGGTCCAAGATTCACATAGCAGTTAATATGTATATATGTCTTTCTACCTTGTGTGTTTATGTGTATGTCTTTGCTTCTGTGATAGAGTTTTATTTGCTTGAGGACAGGAACTTTGTCATTCAGTATAGTGCCCTTCCCACACCCCACAACCCCAGCACTGTGCTTTTATTTAATGAATTTCTTTGGAAATATGAGGCCTATGAGTACCACATTTGCTAAATTTGGTATATTATTATAATGAAATACTACGCAGCTGTTTAAAAGAACAAAGTAGATTTTTCCATGTACTGACATGAAAGGTGACTGTGATAGCCTGTTGAGTATCAAAAAAGAAAAAAGGTAAGTATGAGAACTCTATTAAAAAGTATGTATGAGTGTATAGTGTGTACATGTCTCTATATATCTTTTCAAAAAGATCCTGATGCTATATACCTGTTCATAGTAGTTGTCTCGGTAACATGGTACTTATGTAGCATATTTGTGGTAGTTTGTAGCACGGAGGGAGTATAATTTTAGAGAGCCTAACCTTTCATATTTTTGTGTCCCAAAAAACCATATTAAATTCATTATTTTAACCATTTGTAAGTGTAACAGTGTTAAGTATATTCACATTGTTGTGCAACAGATCTGTAGGAACTGTTTTATTTTGTAAAACTGATTCCCCATACCCATTAAACACTGATTTCCCCTTCCTTCTTACCCCTGCCCTCAGCCCTGGGCAACTCTCTCCTTCTATGATTTTGACTACTTTTGATACTTCATATAAGTGTAATAATACAGTATTTGACTTTTTGTGACTGGCTTCATTTCACTTATCATGTCTTCCTGGTTCATTGATATTGTAGCATGTGACAAAAGTTCCTTCTTTTTAAAGGCTGCATGGTATTTCACTATATGTATATATCACATTTTCTTTATCTATTCATCTGTCAGTGGGTTATTTGGGATGCTTCCACCTTTTGGCTATTGTGAATAATGGTGCAGTGAACATGGGTGTGCAAATATCTTTTGGACGTATACCCAGGAGTGGGATTGCTTGGTCATACAGTAATTCTATTTTTAATTTTTAAGGAAACTACATGCTATTTTCCATAATGACCACACCATTTTGCATTCTCACCAACAGTACACCAATTTCTCTGCATTCTTGACAACACTTGTTATTTATTTTCTGTTCTTTTGATTGTGGCCAACCTATTGGGTGTGAGTTGATGTCTCATTGTGGTTTTGATTTGCATTTCAATTACGAATAGTGATGTTGAACATCTTTTCATGTGCTGTTCATGACCTATTGGGTTGGCCAAAAAGTCCATTTAATTTTTTCCATAAAATAAACAGACACATTTTTCATTTTCACCAATAACTACTGGTTTTGATATTTTGAGTGTGTCGGCTGTCTCCCGTGTAGTATAATGCTGATTGTTCTCAATTAGTGTCTTGATTTGATTGCTGTCAACTTCAAGTTGTCTACCTGACCATGGCACATCGTCCAGTGAGAAATCTCCAGCACTTTCACAAACCAATTTTGACACGTTCAGTCAGTCACAGCTCCTTCTCCATACACTACACAAATCTTGCAGTTCCATTGCATTTTTACCTTTCTTGAAGTAATAAAGCATACTATGCCAAAATGTTGCATATTTTCTTCCATCTTCAATATTAAAATGACTACACAAAAATTCACCAATTTTGATAAGTTTTTTTAAAATGCATGCTGAAAAGACAGCTGTCACAATACAATCTAACAAAATTATTTTGAATGAAGTTAAAGACAACTGAGCACTACTAGAGCCATCAAATGGAAAAAAAACAAACAAATATTTTGGCCAGCCCATATATATCTTTGGAGAATTGTCTATTCAAGTCCTTTGCCCACTTTTTAATTGAATTATTTTTTTGTTGAGTTACAGAAGTTTCTTATAAATTCTGGAAATTAGCCCCTTATCAGATATATGATTTGCAAATATGATTCCTGTCATTCCACAGGTTGCCTTTTCACTCTGTTGTCTCCTTTGATACAACTTTTTTTTTTAAGTTTTCTATAGTTCCACTAGTCTACTTTTGCTTCTGCTGTGTGTACTTTTGGTGTTATTCCAAGAAGTTATTGTCAAATCTATTGTCCTGAAATTTGTCTCTTAGGTTTCTTTTAGCAGTTACAGGTTTAGGCCCTACGTGTAGTCTTTCATGCATTTTAAGTTAATTTGTTTACGTGGTGTAAGGTAAGTGTACAACTTGATGTTTGGCATGTTTCCTGACACCATTGTTGAAGACGCTGACCTTTCCCTGTTGTGTAGTCTTAGCATCTTTGCCAAAAATTGTTTGGCTGTATACACAAGGGTTTATTTCTGGGCTTTCTATTCTGTTTCATTGGTCTATATATCAGTCTATATATGACACAGTCCTGATTACTGTTTCTTTGTAATTTTTTTTATAAAATATGAGTTTATTTACAGTTTGTAGTCTTACAAGTTCATTATTTGACTCACATACTTATTTCTCTCCAGAGACTTTGCTAATGTCATATACTGCCCAAAAAAAAACCCAGTATATTTTTCTCCAGAAATTATGTATAATTATTTCTAATGTTTGATCATAGCAACCTTTCTGAAACACTACTTTATTTTTTCTCCCTTTTTAATTTTTTATTATTTTTATTTTTTATTGTTCAATTAAAGTTGTCCCCATGTCCTTTATAATATGTTATGAAGCCAGCAGATTTGAGGCCTCCAACTTTGTTTTTCTAGATTGTTTTGGCTCTAAAGATTCCATATGGATTTTAGGAATTCTTTTAAAGAATGTTATTGACACTGTCATTAGAATTTCCTGAATCTGCAGGTTTTTTAGGGGTAGTATGAACTTTTTAACTTAATATAAAATGTTCAAATTATTTGTATCTTTTTCTATTCATTTTAACAATGTTTTATAGTTTTCAGTGTACCTGCTCAGTAAGTTTATTCCTAAGATTTTATCCTTTTTCATGCTGTAATGAATGGGATTTTTTAAAATTTCCTCTTCAAATTGGTCATTATTCATCTATAGAAAGGCCACTGAGTTTTGCATGTTGGTTTTGTGTCTGGCACCTTTGCTGAAATTGTTTATTGGTTTTAACAGGGTTTTGTTTTGGGGTTGTTTTTTTTTAGAGTATTTAAGGTTTTCTATGTATAAGACTATGTCATGTGTGAAAAGAGATCATTTTACTTCTTGCTTTTCAATTCAGATGCCTTTTATTTCTTTTTCTTGTTCTGGGTAGACTTGTATTACTCTGTTGAATAATACTGGCGAGAATGGGCATCATTGCCTTACTCTGGAGCTTAGTGGAATATCTTTCGGTCTTTCACCTTTGAGTTTGATGTTACTGTGGATTTTTCATATATGGCTTTTATTATGTCGAGGTATTTTGCTCCATTTCTCATTTGTTGAGTGGTTTTATTATGAAAGGATATTGAACTTTGTTAAAGAACTTTGTTAAATGCTTTTTCTGCATCAGTTGAGATTATCACATAGTTTTTGCTCTTCGTTCTGTAAACATGCTGTGTTACATTGATTGATTTTCTTGTGTTGAGTTCTCTTTCTGTTTTGTACATGTCTGTTTTGTTTATATCATTTTGACAAGGGTTGTGTATTCTAAAATCCAAAAAATACCCAACTGTATTTGTATGTGTGTGTGTTTGTGTATATACATATATATGAAAGACAACATGAATAGCTTTACCGTCTAAAACTAAATGTCTTAAAAGTCAGATGTACCATAGTTTTTTGATCCATTTATTTACTGATGGGCATCTAGGTTGCTTCCAACACTTGGCTATTGTAAATTGTGCTGCTATGAACATTGGGGTGCAAAAACTATGGTACATGTACACAATGGAATTCTGTGCAGGAGAAAGAAAGGAGCTTCTACCCTTTGCAACAGCGTGGATAGAACTGGAAAGCATTATGCTGAGTGAAATAAGCCAGGCGGTAAAAGACAAATACCATATGATCTCACCTTTAACAGGAACCTAATCAACAAAACAAACAAGCAAGCAAAATATAACCAAAGACATTAAAATAGAAAACAGGCTGACAGTAACCAGAGGGGAGGGAATTTCAGGGGAAAAAGGGAAGAGATCACAGGAACAAGTATAAAGGACACATGGACAAAAACTAAGGGGGGTGGAAATGGGAGGGAGGTGGGGAGCACGGGTGAGGGGGTGGACTTGGGATGGGAGTAAAAGACAGAAAACTGTACTTGAACAACAATTAAAATTTTTTAAAAAGTCAGATGTATTTATTTAGATTTATACTTTACTATAAATACATTATAAGTATTTAAACTGAAAATAATAGAGTGAATTACTGGATACTTAAAATGGAAGTATGTTTGAAGGAATGTTTAAACTAATTTGAATTTTGTTAATTATTATATTTAGATTTGATTTTAATTTAGTGGGGGCTCAAACGCTGTAGAATTAAGGAGGGATAACATTCCTATGTAGAAGCCGTAGTAGTGACGACGATGATGATAGTGCTTTCTCTGTACTGAGCGCTCACTGTGACCCAGTGCTCGTGCTGAGTTTTTTACTTGCTCATCCCATGCATTCCTCACGACAACCCCGTGAGCTGAGTACTATTATCCTCATGTTGCATAAAAGGTAAATGAGTTTCACAGAGGTTAAGAAAATGTCCCAAGGTCAAATACCAGTGTGAGAAGCAAATTAAATCTCAGCCAGTCTTAAGGGCATTATTTTATGAATAGTTCTTTGTTCTTAACCTTAGCCAATACACTATGGAGCTATTGTTATTGCCAATAGAAAAATCAACATTACTATGATTTAATTAGAAGAATATCTGAGTCTATTCATCTATTCACTTTTAGACAATGGATCGACAAGGTGAATTAATTGGGCTAAGGTACAGCAGATTCATTCAGCATGAATGTGAACCCTGAAACCCAAAGGATTGTGCAATGACACCAGTGAACTCGTAAAACGAAGCTTAGCCATTTAATGAACCCATTCATTCCATTCCTGGACCTACTCGTTTCTTCCTCAGTGTGATGTTATCCTCACAATAGTCCTTATAACTGGAGCTTTTTAATTAGAACGACCAAAACAACCCTCATTAATAACATGCCATCATTACACATAGCATTAACTCTGTGAGGCTGACATGGACAATTTGTTGCTACAGAGTAATTTACTGAAATCATTAGAGGAGAAAGAGGTAGTATAGAAACTGACGATTTCGGTGCTATGTCTGCTTAGCAAAGACTTTCGGTTCAGTCAGATGTGGAGGGGAAAAAGTAGTAAATCGTCATCGATTTGTTTGTTAAGCATCTCAGCTTTTTCATTAATTTAACAAACACTTTTGCAACTACTATATGCAAGCATTATAGAGGTATTGGGGATAATAGAAGTTAAATTAAAAACAAAAAGCACCTGTCTCCACGAGGCCCCAGCCTAATGGGAAAATGGAAAAATAAATGGATGATGTTAGTACAGAGTGATAGAGATGAGTGTGTGCCACGAGAGCGCATGAGAGGATCACACAACTCAGACAGGGAGGACCGTGCTTCTGGTAATAATACTTTAAATTTTGAAGTGTGAGCGAGTGTGGCTCAGAGTTTAGAATAATTGGAACTTGAGAAGGTGTCA
>PVKM010010952.1:0-34143 GCA_004027735.1 Carollia perspicillata
AAGGAGCCCTGGAAGATGGAGACGGTTAGTTCCTCCTGAGAAGAGGGCAGGCACCCTACTGCCTATCAGAAGAGACTCTGGTTTTCTTGGCTCAGGATTCCTCTGCTGGAACTCAACCCACCATGTGGGCAACTACCCACTTAGGACCATGTACGTTGTCTTCCAGGACTTGGGGACAAGGGGAACAGATCAAATATGCTTTTATACTCTTGCTGTGCTGTGAGTGATAAAGCCCCCTGTCTCTGAGCAAAGAGTCCCTGTCTTCTGTCAGCATCCGCTGAAGGATCACCAGCTGACTTGTTATTTCACAAGGAGGAAAAAATCTCAGTCCCTACAAAGTTCCTGACAAGCTTATATTCTTATTGAATTTTATATTCAAAACACCCTAAAATTCAAATATTTTATCTTCGTTTTGTTGATTAGAACTGAAGCAGGGAAGTTAAATTACTTTTCCTAGGTCACAGAACTAGTAGTAGCAGAGGGGATATTTTTGTTCAACTGTGTCTGATTCCAGAATCATTCTCTTTCCATAACATGTGGACATGTTAAATTGTAAACAAGAAAGTGCCTGTAGTTCTTTTCTTTTTTGAGGGTACACTTTATTTTGCACTTGATGGAATTGTTTATACGCTATGTTGCCTTTGTCTCCTAGCCCTACATTTTGTTTTCTGGTCATTGGAGCTTATGTATTTTTAAAGGCAGAGCAATTAAGTCTACTTTTGCCATTGGCTTTCTAAATGCAGCTAGAAATGTCTGGTCCACAAACCAGGGTTTCGTGAATGCTATTAATTTCTCTTATGACAGATTTTTTAAATTTTATTTTTCAATCACAGTTTACATTTGATATTATTTTGTATTAGTTTCAGGTATACAGCATAGTGTTTAAATAATCATATACTTTACAGAGTGGTCCCCCCAATATTTCCAGCACCCATCTGACCCATGCATTGTTGTTACCATATTATTGACTATATTCCTATACTGTACTTTACATCACCATGACTATTTTGTAAATACCTATTTGTACTTCTTAATCCCTTCAACTTTTTCACCCAGGCCCCCAAACTGGTCTTCCATCCAGCAATCATTAATATGATCACTGTATCTATCTGTTACTATTTTGCTTGTTCATTATGTTGTACTTTAGACTCCACATATAAGTAAAATTGTATACTATTTGTCTTTCTCTGTCTAACTTATTTTTATTTTACATAGCATAATACCCTTTAGGCCCATCCGTGCTGTCACAAATGGTAAGATTTCATTCTTTTTTATGGCCAAGTAATATACCATTGTATATACATATCACATCTTCTTTATCCACTCATCTATTGATGGGTACTTGAAAGTGACTATAGTTCTATTTGTGGCCGTAGGCCAGTTAAAATTTTGTTGACTTCTAAATTATCCCCAGTGCTATGATGATAAAAGCAGCTCAGGCAAAAAGTGAAAAACAATGGAGGACTGTCTCCTCCAAAAGAACATAAACAGGATACACTCATCAGTAGTTCCTTCCACTGAAGAAAAAGTTCTCTAATGTGAAGGTTGGCTTGAAGCCTGACCTACTGCCCTGCGTTCAGAAAAGGATGAGATGGCTTTCTCAGCAAGCAGGATGGGTTGGGTCACATCTGAAATCCAGACTAAAGGATGAGGAAGCTGAAGTGAGGGGCATGGCCCAGGATGACACGTGTCTCCACCACTTGGCAGGGCCATCACCATGACATGCCTTTAGAAGCCCCCTTGTACATTTCCACAGTTATTTTCATCTTGTCTTTTGTTTAACTTGATCATTGAATAGTTTTATGATAGAGATTGACCTGTTCCTCCAGTGGCTCCCTATAGGCTCTAGGATAAAGTCACATTTCTTAGACTGGGGCTGGAAACCCTCCATGGTCCTGCCCTAGTCTACTGTGCAATGATGCCGGTCTCCCTTTCCCTCTGAAGTCTTCCCTAAGTCTAGCTCATCTCCTGGTATAATTGGCTCTCTCTCTTTGGTATTCTACACTGAACTGTGCCACTACTCTCACAGCATCTCTAACACTGCAGGGCCATGGACTTGACATGTTTATCTTCTCCACTAAGCACTGAACCCCTGAGGCAGGACCTGTTCTATTCAGTGAGGTCATCCCTACACTTAGATAGGTACCTAACACATGTGTGTGAATTGCAGATATATAATCAGATGCATACAGGCACATGGTCTATCTGTCCCTGGATCTGAATGTTCATCATTAAACATTTTTATTTTGAGGTTGAGAACTTTTTTAAAGCACAAATCATCCAAGAAGGGTCATCTAGCCAATCATTTTCCTTTTTGATAAGAATGACTGGGTGGAAGATGAGGTGTGATCTAACTGAAAACATTTTACCCTGCTAATCATCCCACCAAGGGCCAATAGCCCAGGACCAATTCCTACCACTCCAAGCTGCCACTTCCCCAGGCCAGCCCTCAGTGAGAATGGAGATGTTGGCACAGGAGCTCAGGTCATTGCTGGCCAGACCTTGGGTGCTCTGACCTGAACACTGGGTCATTCCAGCATCCCTGAGTCCTGGTGCACCTGATCCACTTTCAGGAAAAGCTCTTGCTGACTCACTGCAGCCTGTGGAAGGAAGGAGATTCCTGCTGCTGGTCTATTAGAAGCTATGTGACCTCCAACAAGCCCTTTGGTCTTTCTGAGCCTCAGTTTCTGTCCTCTAAAGGGAGGATGAGGTCATCTTCCTGTGAGGATTACTGAGAGGATAAAAGGAGGAACTGTGTGCAAAGAAGCTGTGATTTCATCCAGAGGGTGACAGCTCCCCCTTGGATGGCATTTGGAATGGTCACCTTGGACAATTCAACCCTACAACTTTCATGTTACTCTGCCTCTGGTTCTGGCTGGGCCTGGGGACTCACTGGGCTGGAAGCAGGCTGTACTTCCACAGAGTTTTTGTATTTTCACAGGGGAGGCAAGGGAGATGAGGCGAGGGGATAGAGAGCCCACCACCCATGGGCCAGGTCTCAGATAGAGGGCTGCTAGACCAGTGGGGGTGGAGGGAGAGAAAGAGAGAGAGAAGAGTTATCAGAGGCCCTCTTCCCCACAAAGGCACCAGCTCAGGTGCTCTGGACTCATCCTCTCTCCCTGGAGCCTTTCTTAAAGAAAAGCATGTCTGTGTGTGGGTTCTGGGTGCACTAGGCAGTGACCTATGCTTATAGTCCTTAAAGATGAGGACATATGCCCACATATTCTCAACAACCTGAAGTGATGTCACAACAGGAAGGATTGTTAGATGTTGTTTAGTGTTTCCGAAATGTGTTCTGCAGGACTCTTGGCCCACAAATTTTTAGCAGGTATTCTGAGAAGAAATGGGGTCTCTGGCCAAATACATTTGAGGAAGGCTGCACTAATTTCCCTACTCCTCACACCTCAAGTTCTAGTACGCATTGGAATACTAAAGATACTGGGAAGCCCTCAATGCTTTAACTTGGCTTAAAATGTCATTTTCCAAATCTATTTGCACCTGGAGCATCCTTTGTGTTTGGGCTGTTTATCACGATTTTGCCAAACAGTGTTCAACAGAGCACAGTTTGGGACATGGAGATAGAGCCAAGGCCTTCATTTTACAGATGAGACAGCAGAGGGCCAGCAAGCTTGGGTCATCCAGAGAACCATCTCACCTTTTGGCCAGCTTCATTTCTCCTCTCTGCCTCTCTGCTCCACGAGAGCCCTAGGACTTCCCGCTCCTTTGGCTGGTGGTTGGTCATCTCTGACTGAGTTTGGACCCATTATCTTCCTAGGGAGAGTGACAGGGGACCTTTTTACTGATTCCCAGTTGTAGATGGGGCCACCTATGGAAATCTGAGCCCTAGGGAGTTCCTGATAGCCAGGGTGCAGTCATTAATCTTGGAGCTGCTGGTTTCTGGGTGATTGCTGAGCTGCTGGGGGTCTTAGAAAGATTCTTATGAAAGGGGATGGTTAGTAAGTTCATCTTTCTTTTCTGCTATTCATTCTATTCATTCTAAATTATGATTGCTGTTCAGGAAGCACTTAGAAATGGTGCAATGAGGAACTTTTGTTTACCTACACATACATAGTTTATATCCAGTACCATACAATGACATTAAAAAACAACTCCGAGCATTTGGCACATTTGTTACTGCCGTCAACCCTGAGAGTGGGTACCATGGAGGGATGTCCACAAGAGGGATAAGGATGTTGAGGCCGAAGAGGTCAAGCCAGCTGACCAAGTTCTAGGACCAGGAAAGGGGAGCCAGGGCCCAAACCCAGGGAGTCTGTGCTCCAGCCACTGTTATTATGGGAAGGATGGGGTTCACTCATATTTGTTTAACAGGCCCATTTTTTTCAATATTGTATTAGAGAACCAATGCTTCAGCCACTGCCCTGGTGCGAGGACAATTTATTACTAGAGGGACATTCCACCTTTACATTTGTTTCATGAAGCTAGTGCCTGTGTGGGGCAAAGGAATGCTGGTCACTGGTCCCTCCCTCCCCTGGCAGGTGCAGGAGCCATGTGTGCTATCTGTGCTGGGACTGGCAATGGTGCCAGAAGTGGACGGTACAGCCCCATGCATGCAGGCATGCACGCAGACTCCATCAGAGACACACAGCTGCATTGGTGAGAAGCCAGTCCTGTGTGGCATTTACTATTCTCCAGACAATTATGGTAATACTGTTTGACTCTGAGCACTCAGTTACATTTCAAATTTATTTCCAATCACTTACAGCTGGATCAGTAGAAGACTAAGGTGTCTTTAGCTCTGTCATCTGCTGTTCCCCTGGATGTCAAGGATTGACATTTGATGCTATTATTCCAATCAGCATGCTGCTGACTCACTTCCTTGATTTCCCGGTCTCCAGACCCACCCACCCCACTCAGACTCAGCAAGAACTTACACACCACACTGAGGATAAATTACACTGCCTAGAAAGACCCAGACTTCTTCCCTCTGGCAGAGCAAAAGCTGGCCTCATCAGTGGTCATTGTGCCCTTGGGAGAGGATTCTTTGGACTGAATTCCTCTTCCTTTCCTCCCAGCTCCCTGGCCCAGCACCTAGTGTTCCCCTGTCTTGGAATGAGGTGGGTGCTCTTGTGGTCTGCTTGGTAGTGCAGATGGTGGAGTGAAGTTGTGGAGTAGGAGGAGGCATTGGGGGAGGTAAGGTCTGGTGCCCCTCAGATAAAGTACTCCTTTCTGCTGTTGTCACCAGCCTCTTGGAGAGACAGGTCATCCTGCATGGCTGGGTCTTCGGTCTCAGCAAACTCTGTGCCCTTATCCTCATTGGTATGGTAAGTGCCCTTGTGCCGGTACATGTAGTGTAGCATGAGGACAAGGAGGCAGACCAGGAAGAAGGCCACAGCAGCGATCACTCCTGCAGATGGGAAGAAACACACAGCTCTGTGTGAAACCAGAACAGGGGATCAGGACACACAGGGCCTGTGGCAGGACAGGCTTGCTGCTACATGAACACCAACCACCAGATGGGCTGCCTTGTTTCTCCATTCTTCTCCCTGCTCTGTGTGTGCTCACCCCTCATCCATGCTCATTTGAGTTCCCCCTTCTCTCCCTTCTTTCCCTCCTCTTTCTTCCCTTCCCACTTCAGCACTTGGCAGACACAGTCTGGAACAGTGTTTCAGACTTGATCCCTGCTGAAGAGCAGATACTCACAGTGCATTGACCTATGTGCATGATTTGTAATTTGTGGGTTTGCCTAAAACTGAGATGTTCAGGGGACTTAAAACATTCAGTCTTAAAACCAGGGGTTTCCTGGGTCATAAGACTTAAAGTGCTAGCATCAGGAAGGTGCTGGAAAATGGGGTGGAGATGTCTGCCTGATGTACACTATTCAGGGGGAAAGACTAGGCTGGGCTGTCTGGGCTGAGATTGGGCCTCCTGAGACAGCATGGTTTGGGTGAAGTGTGGCTTCACTGCTCATTGCTCCATGTAACTTCACTGAACTACAAGAGGGCAAAGGTTGGCCAAGCGAAAGAGTGAGTGGGGAGGGGACCCTGAAGGATGCCTGTGAGGGCATGTGGTGTGGGGAGCAGCTCTTCCTTCATTTGGGGTCAGGATGGGTTGAGAGGTGAGGTCTGAGGGCTGGTCAGTACAGCCAGGTCACAGTGGACCTTGGGGTGATGGGTGAGGGGGGAAGACTAAAGTTTGAACAGGGCTAATGGGCAGCCCCTGGTGGGGTAGAGGGAAGGCTTATGAATTTAGACATTTGCTTTGAAGCCACAGAGTAAGTCATCTGTCTTGATTTAAGAGCATAGGTTTCTTTGTGGGCTTTGGGGGATGTTAGGGAAAACTGTTCCCAAGTCTCACCTTTGAGGAACAATTTCCTAAACTTCTTGCTGCCTTCAGGACAGCACTTTGTCTGCATGATGTTAATAATACTGTCTAAGAAAAAGAAGTGTTTGAGGGCCCAATGAGCTGGAGAATATTAGTTACACAGAAGATAGCAGGAGTTTCAGGGTCTGCTTTCTCTTGTTTATATCTAACAGTGAAGTCTCTGAGCGGCTAACAAGCTGGGGAGATGTGTGAATCCCAGAAATAAACAGAAGGCTATACCTCCCAAACCTAGTCCTTTCTGAAATATAGTTTGGGGTCACAACCATGACCAGTGGAGTCAGTGCAGGGCTCCAAGCAAGGCTAGATCAGGGTCACATTTCTTTAGGATGGAGAGATATGGGTGTGGAACCAGGACAAGGAATGGGGTGAGACGAGGACACAGAAAAGAGTTCAGTGAGCCCTGGTCCATACAGGCCACCTCCCCAATGCAGTGTCTTTATCTCCAGCTCCTGATCTCCATGAATCCACAGCCCTGTGAGGACCCTGATATGGTGCCCTCAGCACCGCTCTTGCTTTATGCTCACCCACTGGGATACTGTGTTGGACATTTTCTTATAGGGGCAGACTCTTCCAGTCTACATTCAAAGCTGTCTTTGAGAGAGGGAAGGTACTGGCCACCCCCTGACCCAAGTCCTCAGAGGGGTTCTCCCCTTCGGTGTTTCCTCTGACCCTCCTGACTACTTGAAGGGCCCCAGGCCAGGTCACCTGCAATGATGGCAATGTCCGTTGTCGTCCAGGTCATCCCAGGGTTGGATTCTGCAAACAGAACAAAGGAGTCCTTTGAGAGAGGAAGTTCCCCCACACTGGCAGCATCTCAGCCCAGCCTGTACCCTCTGTTCACATGTGAATAGTTCAGTGAATGGGCCCACAGTGGGCAGAGTGGACATGGTCCATAGACAGGCCTCTGACCAGGGGTGCACAGAGAATAAGACTCCAATGAGATTCAATGAGAACTTTTCATGACCACAAAGATTCCTGTCCCTTCCCCAGCAGTAGTGCTCCTCCTGAGCCAAAATCAGACTCACACAAAGGTGTCACCACTTGACAGCCCTTGGTAAGGTGACCTTTCTGACCAGATCTGTGCATTCCTTGGCAGATCATCAAGTGCCAGATGTGGCTGCAACTGCACAGCTATCATGGACACTGTGTCACAGTGGGAACTCTCTAAGGACTTGGGACAGTCCTGTTTCCCCTCATGATTTTAAGGCAAAAATTATCTTCCTTTTCCAGAACACCCAGACATCCTAGTCTGAAGCTATCTTCACTCTCAACTCAAAGGAGCTCACGCTCCTGAGTCCTTGGCCCTGTGTTCTGGCTGGACAATGTGGGCAATGGGAACCAGGGTGGAGGCACTTCCACCTGAGGCAGAAGGAAGAGCCATTAGAGGTGGGAAGATAGAGACTTGCAAGAAAAAGGAGAACATCCCCTCAACCCCACAGCTTCATCTAAAAATACAAGAGAAGAAAGGGTCAGTTTTCATCCCCCGTCCCCAGGGTCAGGGCCTGATAGCTGCTTTCTGTTACCATTTAAAGAAAGATCACTAACCCCTTCTCCCAGGACCCAGCTGCTGCTGACATCTCGCATCCTGTCAGCTGCACCTATGCTGCCAGCTGGAGAGGAAATGTCGCCTACAGGGAGGGCAGCACTGTGTGCCCTGCCACCTCTAGGAGCTGCTTGCCTTTGACCAGAAGACAGGCACTGGCCTCCCTGTGGGCCTGGAGCACAAACAGAGATTGGGCTGCAGCAGAAGGGCAGATCGCACAGGCAAAAGCCATCCCCAGCCCTGGCAGTGGGTGCTATTATGCTAGGGAACCTCAGGTTAAAACTCAGGCTCTGCCCTTTTTTGGCTGTCAAATTTTGACAACTTACTTGACCACTTTGGGCATGCATTTTATTATGTATAACTTAAAGAAAGGAGAATCTTTCCATTTTTCTGGCTTGCTATAGGACTGAATGTAGGACTGAAATTTAAATGGCAGCTTTGCCCAAGGCCTGTGTCTAGTAACGAATGCACAGAGAATGAATGCAGTGCTCCTCCTCTTCCTTAGACTCCAGGACATCCCACACTGGAATTTCCTGAGGCCTTCGTGGTTGTACCAGGCTGCCTCTCCACTTTCTCCTGCACCCAGAGGGAAATGGTTAGTATAGGAGTAGGACAGGTCTTCACCATCTCAGCACCCACCAGATTACTGTCTGTTGTCCCTGCACTTGGCTGTGCATCCCTGGCCCTGACCTTGTGGTGAGGCCTGCAGCTGTATGTCCAAATTGGGAGTTCAGAATCCCAGAGTTGCGGCACAACTCAGCCAGTCGGCTTCCATCACTCACATTAGCTTTCCCCTGCTTTGTTCTTTATCTGCCTGCTCATTGCTTGACCTCTTAGTTGGGCTTCCCTTGAACAAAATACTATAGGACTAAGAATTTGGCTTATTCCCTCTTCTAGCATTATTGTCTGAATCAGGGTCTCAAACATGATGGTGAATGTGACCCTGAGAAACACTATTTACATTGTGACTCAAGTCCCTATGCTTGTTGTATGTGTGCATAAGTAAAATTGAGGCTCTACCAAACTCCCCCAACGGGATGAGTGGGATCCTGATGCTTTCTAAGCTATTTTCTGTCTCTCTCTCCCCCTCCCTATTCTTCATTTCTCTCTCTCTCCTTCGTTTTGTCTCCATTCTTGGGCCAGAGTAAAAAACAATGGGACCATGACAGCATTTGTAGCAATGTGCTGAATTATGGATAAGAACAGCGCAGATCAACATATTTACCATCATTGAGTACAAAGCACAAGGCTCCAAGGACCAAGGAATTAAATACCATGAGGAGTCTGATTAGTCTCGTCAAGTGGAACCGTGTTCCACCTTATTCATCTTGAGGTGGGTTAGACCTATGGTGTCTGCAGGAATTTCTCAGGAAAGTTATCTCAACTCTGAAGCCCCCCTTTCTTCACGTGCAAAACAGAAAAAGAAATACCCCAGCCTAACAGGCTTCCTGTGAGCTGGCAGCTAAGGTACTGTTCTTTAACTGAGTATGCATCAAAACTGGCGATGTCTTACACCATTCACTGGACAACTGCCCCCCACCACCCCAGACTCTGAGTCAGCAGGTCTGGGTGGGCCCGAGAACATGCACTCCTAACACATTCCTGGGTGACACTGCTGGTATAGGAGCCCCCCTCGGAAAATTACTGTGCTTTTGACCGTAGGAGTGGCTACAGGCCACATGGCTCAGTTCAACTGCTATTATACAATAACCTTTGCAAGAACTGAGGGGTCTGGTATCCCTTCAGCAATGCAATTAAGCAGTGACAGTCACAGCTTCCCACACTACAACCCTGAGCTCAGTGTTCTTTCTTCGGGAGCGAGCTAACATAGTGGGAGAGCTGGCACAATGAACTCCAAGCATTTATCATCTCTGTTGAATCCCCTGCCTAGCTTCAGAGTGAGAGGGTAAGGGGACAGGGGACCCTACACCAGGCTCTGATAAGTGCATATGCCCTCTGATCAGTGACTAATCAGGGACTGCTGTTGTCACTGCTATTTCAACTAAAAGACCCTAAAGTTTCTAATACCTAAATTAGGTCACGAGCTTCACTTGCTTACAGGAACCAAGAAAGGATTTCCCACTGCAAAGACCAAGGTGCTGAGTGCAAAAACCAAAATGGAAACAGGGCATCATGTGTAAAAAGGACCATGCACAAAATAGCCAAGTGCAACAGAAGAATAACTATGCACGTCTAAGGGAATTTAATCTCTCCATGACAGACTATAAACACAGAAGGCTCCTCCCAGTGGAGCATGAGTTCACCCTTCTCTATTCCTTGATCAAAGAATAAAGTTTCAGCTTTGCTTTATCAAACTCAGTCTCCTTCTATTGCACAAACGACAGTGGGAAGAAG
Source organism: Carollia perspicillata (assembly GCA_004027735.1). Taxonomy (NCBI): domain Eukaryota; kingdom Metazoa; phylum Chordata; class Mammalia; order Chiroptera; family Phyllostomidae; genus Carollia; species Carollia perspicillata. The sequence continues at coordinate 10,241 of PVKM010010952.1, forward strand.
GACCTAGGTTTGAGTCCCTGACCTGGAAGGCTGGGTAACACAGTCTCCTATGCCTGGCTCTTTGGAAATTCTGAATGGGTCTGAGGTGCTCTCAGATGACCCCATGTTTGCTGAGTGATTCTGGTGAGACTGGAAAGAAGAACAACCACTGCTGATTTAAGTGTGCCTGGACTTTGATGGCGCAGCAGGAAGTACAGGAAGGTGCTCTTGCAAAGGACAATACCTAGAACACCAAAATGGCAAAGGCAATGGATACGTGGACATATTTTGGGGATCCAAGAGTGGGGCTGTGTATCCCAAGCAGTGTCTGCTTGTCATCCCAGCTCTGAGCTCCACCAGAAGTGGCTGTAGCACAGAAGGCCCTGGACATGCCTATTTCTAGCCCCAGCTGTATTTCCATGTGGAGAGAGTGAGGGCACACAAGAAGCCCCATCTGCTGGGCTCAGGGCTGGATGCCTGCCTGCATACCTGTTCACATGTGTGTATTGTTGCTGGGCAGGTGTGGAGTGCACAGGAGAAAAAGTGAGAGACCGAGCTCCATACCACCCTGGACTGCCTTGGGGAGTGCCACAGCCTCTCAGACCTCAGCTTTGTAGCATTACTACTGTGTAGGGTCCTTGTGAGTATGTGGGAGCACCTAGTGCAGTGCCCACATAGGCTGGCTATTTGAATATTACTTATCCATATTACTGTAATTTTTGACAGTGTTGGCATGGCTTTAGTCAAAGTGGGTTTCTCAAAAATGGATATCTTTAATGCTCCTGTACCCTATTTGGCAAATATGTCATTCTGAGAACCAAAAATTCTTTTTCTAGTAATTGATTCTAGAGAAATAATCTGAACTGCAAAGGAAGCAATCATGCTAAGGCAGGTATATTGCAATAAGGTTTAAAGTAAAAGCTAAAAGGAAGAAAAGAATCTAAACATTCCATGTTAGGAAACTGGTTATGTAAATTATGATATGCCTATATAATAGAATACTATGAAATTATTGAAGTGATGCATGGGGAGTCTTAGTGACAGGAGAAAATGCTTACAGTATAATTTCAGGGAAAGAAATAGGATCCTATAAATATAAATTATGTTAATTATTTTAAAAAGCCTTAGAAACAGGAATGAAAGGAAATACACTTGAGATATTTTTTTTTATATTTTATTTATTTATCTTTAGAGGGGAAGGGAAGGAGAGAGGGAGAGAAATATCAATGTATGGTTGCCTCTTGTGCATCCCCTGCTGGGAACTGGCCTGCAACCCAGGCATGTGCCCTGACTGGGAATCGAACCGCGATCGTCTGGTTCGCAGGCCCGTGCTCAATCCACTGAGCTACGCCAGCCAGGGCTACACTTGAGATTTTGATGTGGTAGATTTGAATGGTGGATGGGAGTTATTGTGCCATTGTTTTTCTTCTAAGGTACAGCTTTGTATACTTTCCAAACCATCTACAATAATCACGTGTCACTTTTAGGGATAAGGAGTAGGAGCAGGTCTTCAGAATTGTCTCTCAGAACTGACCTCAGACTAGAAGTCCATGTAGGCGCCATCCAGTTGACTTGCCTGCCCAATCCTGTGCCCTACTGGGTATCTCCCACAAGCCATCTGGGCTCTCACTGGACAGTGGGACTGTGGCTGCATTCTCTAAATGACCTGAGTCTTGTTTTCCTACATGCTTTGCCTGACCTGGTAAAGAGAAGCTCCTAGTAGGCACTTTCAATTCCAATAACAAAGTGCACAGCGGGGAAAGAGCTGGTGCACTCAGTAAACAGAGGGCTTCTTTTGCTTCTCCTGGGCTATACTTGTGGATGAGGAAGTTGAGCTGTGGTCTGACTCCAGTGGTCCTCACCTAGATTCTTGTTTCTGCAGGTGGAGACAAGGGGAGGATATGGCCTCTCAGGGACAAGATCCAAGGTGCGTATTAGAAATCACAGGGCTGTTGCCCACAAGTTTGCTTCTCTGGTAGTTCATTGAGGTCATCATTGGCATCCTATTCAGTGGCTTCTCAAGGATCTCCAGATTTCAGTATCTTCCTACAGACCCCAGAAACGTCCTTCTCATTTCCCAGACTGGTTGAGAGCCCTGTGGCTAGAATTCTTTGAGGGCCATGTTGTCCTTCTGATTTCAGTCTTGGGGGAAAGAACCTTATAATGGAAATAGGCGACTCAGTTTTTCTTCTCCTGGCTTCCTGTTTCTCCATCTCCCCTATCTCTTTTTTCCTTATCCCTTGACCATCATCAATTTATTCATCCTCATCCACAGAGGGGTTCAGAATGAGTCATTCGAAGATGTACCTTTTTGATATGCAGCTTATTATTGAGACAAAGGCAACCCAGACCCTGCAGACTTAAGAGAAACTTCTGTTCCCTTTATCTACCTAAGAGAATTTAAATTAGGGGCCTTGTCCATAATAAGAGATTATCAGAGATAATCTTTTTGACCTATCTATAGGGCAGGGCAAACTCCTAATTACTGAACATTCTGTAATTGCAATGACTTCCTTCTTTCTGAGGACAGAAGTTGCCTTGCATTATCCTTATCTCAGAATTCCATATGTACCTCATTTTCCCTTTCTGTCTCTGAACTCCTATGTTTGTGGGGTTCCCATATGTACACATGTAATTAAATTTGGTTATTTTCTTTTGTCAATTTGTCTCATGTAGATTTAATTTTTAGAATAGCCAAAAGAACCTTGGAGTGTAGAAAAAAGGTTTTTCCTCCCCCATCAATAATTTTTCTCTACCCTTTTTGAATCTGTGTCTATTTCTATATTTATAAAGAAGCAGTTGAAATTGGCCTCTAGAAGCAATGATCTCTCAGTCTGTCTTGCAGAGAGGTGCACTAAGCTGAGTGGGTGTCAGAGAGGTCAGGTTAGAAAGGTCCTTATACACTCTGAAAGCCGACCATTGTAACCTCAGGTTAGTTGGGTTTGCACCTTAAGATCACAGGATATCTCCACTTTCAAAAGTCTTGGAGAGAAGGGTTGGAGGAGTTAAAGCCACCTGTCATTAACACTGAGGTGAGCAGGTGTTTAGCAGTGTCTGAGATCATAGCAGCTTGGTTTGTAAATAACCTTGAACTCTCATTCTGGCCATCCTTGCCCGGTTCTTCTGTTTCTCTACAGCCTTCCTGACCACAGCTTTACACTGTGTCCACAGCTTCCCTGAGGCTATCAAAAGGTCTTTCCAACCACACCAGGTGACTCTGTGCCCCTGAGACCCAGCCCTCCATCTAGCCCTTGTCTTAGTCACATTATCTGTCTATCAGAGCTCCACACTGGCCTGGGGCTACCACCACTACTTTTCATGTTGTTTTGGGGGAAATAAAATACAAATGGATGAATGCAAGGCTTTGTTAGCAAGTTAATTTCACCCATCTCCTTACCAAATTAAGGGAGTGAATACGCAAAACGAGTATTTGTTCACAGTTCCATTTCTGTCCTGGCCTCCTGCAGTCATGCCTGCAGAGGGGAGGTGCTGAGGTGAGAGGGAGCAGAGCAGAGGGCTCTGTGGTACAAGGAGCAGCAGAGGAAGGGGAAGAGGCCCTACAAGGGGGATACAGTTTCTTACCACCCCTCCTTGCTGTCAGAACACACTCTGTGTGTCTGTCCTTGGCAGGGATGGCATGACGAGCAGGTTCTGCAACTTTCCAGTCCCTTTAGGGAACAGAAAAGTCTAATCAAAACCAAAGCTTTCATTTCAATCCATTTTACAGCTCCTAAAGGACAAGCTAGTCATAGAAAGAGAAATGCTGCATGGTTCCACTTTGATGAAAAACTAAAGTAGTCAAATTCATGGAATCAAGGCATGGGAGGGTGGTGGTCAGGAGCTGGGGGGTGGGGTGGGGGAGAAGCGTTGGTAATGGAGGGGCATAAAGTTTCAGTGAAGCAAGTTAGGTAAGCTCTAGAGATCAGCTGTACACCACTGTATCTGCACATAGTCAAATGTAATAGATAGTGCACTGAAACATTTGTTGAGAGTAGATCTCACATTAAGTGGCTTTTTTCTTACCACAATAAAATTTGAAAAAAAAGTCCCTCTGTGCTCAGCCTGTCCAGCAGAGGAAAGGGGGCCTGGCCAGTAATCCGCTCCTTGTCTCATCCAGCTCTGAACTCCGGACTCTCCGGGGCTGCAGTGGGAGGGGGATGCCAGGCAGGAGGGAACCTTGTTTCTACTTAACAGTTAACATGGTTATCTCATCTTGGCAAGAATACTCTTGGTATGTAAGCTCTTTCTGAAGGCACAGTGATGGGCTCTGGGAAGAATTAATGCAGGAATGCCCACCCTGCACCGCCTCTGTCCCACGTGGCCCTCAAGCTGCCTGAGCTTTCACTGGTCCCCTGCCTAGCCTGGGGTGGGCTCTGTCAAGGGAGTGCTCTGAAAATGCTTTATGCCCAGCCCCTTTGGACCTGCACAACAGACATTGTTTAGGGTATGCAGCTGCTGCCCTGACCCAATCTCTTGGCATGTGCCTGAGAACCTCTAACGCCTCCTAGGAATTCCCATGCAGTTCAGCACTCCTTCCTGGCAACAGGAAGAAGTGCACACCGTGAATGGGGAGCCAGGCTCCCTTGGGCACCAGCCCTGCTTGCTCTGGGGGCTCTCTCAGGCCCTTCTCACTTGCTTTGAGGTGTCAGGTCCTTCTCACTTGCTTTTGAGGTTGTTCCAGAGCCACTTGGAGAGGCAGGCATAGCTGTGTCTCTCAGAGACAATGCAGTATTGTCTTCTCCCACAATCACCCTCAGGGACGCCCTGCATGGCAGCTGTCTAGGACAGCTTGTGGTTGATCACACTAGAGCCAGTGTGGATTCCACTTAGGACATGTCTAGTTTCTGTTTTGAATATGAGCGTACTTACTACTCATTTTCCTCAGCTTTGAGTCTTTCACTGACTCTCTACATCAGAGGAGACCTATTCATTCCCCATCTGGTTCACCTGGACACAGACATACACATATGTACATACACATATGTCTGTGTATGTCAGTCACAATGACTCCCCATGGCAGTGGCAGGTGTATCTCTGAGGTAGAGCCCTGGCACTTTTGGCAGGATTGTGAGCATCTCAGGTCCTTGACTATTGTGTCCCAGCACAGGGTCAAGCCCATGCATGGTGGGCAAGATCCAGGTATGATGGGAAGATACTTCTCTGATACTTTTTTAAGGAGTAGCTGTGCCTCTCAGTGAGATGTGGAGGCCTAGAATGTCTGCTTGACCCAGAGATGATGGGCAAGGGTTGCTCTCCCCTGTACTGAGATCAGGGTGGGAAGGAGCATGGGATCAAAGGATCCAATCTCTCTAGCCTAGGATAGAACAGAGGTAAGTGTTATTATGTATATCCCTGGGGTGACTGTGGACACCTGGCTCCCTCTGAAGCTTTACCTGGTGATAATGTACCCTCTCTCAGACTACCATAAAAGCAGGACCTCCACCCCTAAGTCATCTGTGTACCTTTTGTTTGCTGTCCCACTCATAATACCCTCAGGCCTGGCTGCTCCCTGGCCTCCACTTCCCCAGTGATCCCTATTGCCTGAGGATCTGTCTTCCCACTGAACTCCCCCTTTCCTGGTGGGATAATGATGCAATTGCTACCATTTGGGCTCACTTTATAATTACATGTATTGTTCCAATTTCTCAGGAGAAAATTTGAGATGGATGTTGTAATGCCTTTTACTTTACAGTTGAGGAAGCTGAGGCCCACATAGGTAGGGTAACTTGCCTGTGGTCACACAGTGGTTATAGGTGGGATTGCAATCAGATCTGATTCCAAAGCTCATTCTAGAATCATCCATTCAACAAAAGTTCAGCAGGGGCCTATTGCGTTTTGATTTAGAGCCTGAAGATCTTACAGTGGATGGCACAAAGCCCTGCCCATAGGGGCTTCCATTTTTTATTTTATTTTTTTTCAATTATCGATGATGTAAAGTACAGCATAGGGGAGTATAGTCATTAATATTATAATGACTATGTAGGGGCTTCCATCGTTAGAGGAGGGAGCAAGCGATAGGGAGTAAATAATGTGGACCCATGATGTAGGCCAGGTGGTGATAAATGCTATAAGACATTATGAAAAGAAAAGAGGGAGAGGGCTTGCTTTTTGAGAGGATGACCACAGATGCTTCTTAGAGGAAGCAACTTCTGGGCTGTGCTATAGACAGAATGTCTGTGTCGTCCCAAAATTCATGTGTGAAAATCTGTTCCCCAATGTGATGGAATTAGAGGGCCACTGTGAGGTGATTAGGCTATAGCAGTGGAGTCCTCAAGAATGGGATTATGATCTATTAAAGAGATTCCAGACAGCTCCCTTGCCCCTTCTCCCACCTGAGGACACAGTGAAAAGATGGCTGTCCACGCACCAGATACTGAATCTGCTGGTGGTTTGGTCTGGGACGTCCAAGCCTCCAGAATTGTGAGAAATAAATGTCTGCTATTTAAGCTGCCCAGACTACAGTATTTTGTCACAGTAGCCCAGAAGAACTAGCACTACCTGAACTAAGGGAGGAAATAAGCCCTATGAACTTCTGAAAGAGGAAGTTTTGGCAAGATGTCAGCCAGCAGGGAGGCCGGGTCAGGGTGGGCTCATTGTGTTCCATGTGACCAGAAGATCATGTGGCTAGAACTGAGCAAGTGAGGGGCCAGGAGCTAGGAGCTTCATGAGAGCACAGCAGATTGAACGATGTAGGCCTGGAGCCACAGTACCAAGTAACCTCTTAATTCCTCCAGAGGCCTGGGAGGTCAGGGAGGGTGTCCAGCAGGAGCAGTATGAGTTGTGTGCCCAAGGAGCATTACTCTGCTGTGCTGAGGACAAACTCTGGGTAAGGAAGGAGACCACAGTGGTCTAGGCAAGCACATGGACTAGGGCTGTTGTGGCGCTGGTGGTGAGGAACAGTAAGGCTGTGGATGTATCTGGAAAGTGAGTCTGGTAGGATTTGCTAAGGGAATATATGTGATGTGTGTAAAGAGAGGCTTGAAGATTTTGTCCTGAGCAAGAAGGATGGGGCTCACTAGGAAGCCTGAGAAGGGGATCTGCTGGGGATGCTGGGGTGGAGGTCTGTCCTGGGTGCAGGACATGTCATGCTCAGGAGCTCATGAAGTGTGAAGCACAGGTGCAGTGCAGGCCACTAAACATCAAGTCTGGATCTTGGGAGGTGAAGAGAGGGTTGGATTCCTGGTTAGGGGTCCCCAGCATCTTGATGGCTCTTATAGCCATGGGCAGGTACAAGACCCCAGAAAGTGTGACTAGGGAAGAGAAGCAGCACAGCTGAGCCTTGGGCCTTAGACATGAGGGGCCTGGCAAGGGGGAAGGCCAGGTACTGAGACCCAGCAAGAAGAGTCAGTGAGCCAGGATGACACCAGAGAAGGCAGTGTCTGGGAGACTGTACTGTGCATCCCACAGAACTGGGCGACCCTACTGCAGCTTTCCCACTGTCCATGGCTGCTCTGTGCCCCCAGGACCTCAGTGTGTGCATGAGCCTCCATCTCCTCTCACATCCACACAGACCTCACTACTGAGGTTACCTTCTCTCCTGTATCACCCCTGAGAGCATTCAATTCTCCACACTTGAAAGAAAAACCCCTTGATACTCTGTCTCTCTCCAACTCCTGGTCCCTTTTTCTAATCTTCTTTATAGCAAACATTTCACAAAGAATTTCTATACTTGCTATTGTTTCAAATGATTCTTTTTCAGCAAAATAAGCTGACATGAGATGGTGCTTGGAGAGAGGGGAGCAGAGGAGGAATTGAGCAGAGAAAGGTGGTGATTTGTCGGACAGTGCATTTGGGCATGTGATCATGGCTCTGAAGTAGGACCAGTCAGTGTGAATGTGTGAGTGTGTGTATGCATAAGTGTGAGTGGGGTGTATTTCTAGCCATAGTGCATTGTTTGAGTTCAGGTACATAGGAGAGAGCTGTACTTATTTATCCAAGTCTGGGGCATTAGGGGAGAAGGAGAAATAGTTAAGACAGTTCGACTATCTCCCACCCTTAAAACACACACACACACACACACACACACACACACACACACACACACAACCACCTGGGGACACAACAGAAAGCATCATGGGAAGTCTGGTCTTCCTGGAGTATACAATAAAAAGAAGGGATACAGACAATAAAAAGGAAAAATAAATAAGCTATGTAGTATGTTAGACATTGCTAGGACAAAAATGAAGCAGAAAAGAAGGCAGGGACCATAGTTGGGAGTTGCAGAGTCACAAAGAAGGTAGCATTTTATAAGACCTGACAAAGGCAATGAAGTATATGGATATCTGGGGAAGAGTGGTTCACACAGAGGAACAGCAAGAGCAATGGTGCTGGAGTGGGAGCAGCCTGGTGTGTTTGTGGAGCAGACAGAGGCAAGAGTGTCAGAGTGAAGTGAGTGTGGGCAAAATATGAAAGACACAGAGAGTTACCTTGAGTGCACTGTCTGAGCTCAAATCTGACTCTGATGTAGACATGAGCCATGATGGGATTCTGAGCAGAGGAGTGACATAAACTGACTGACTCATTGACAGGATTGCTCTGGCTGCTGTGCAGAGGAAGGGGACCCAATGGGGGTGGGGGATGGGGTGTCACAGTAAAATTCAGAGAAGAGAGGATGGATTTCAGTAGAAAAAATGAGAAGTAGTGGGTTTTGAATATATTTCCTAGGCATTGTTGACAGGAGTTGAGAACATATGAAGGACTATAATGATGGACTGGGGATTCAAAGGTGCGTGGGGAAGAAGTGAGGAAATGTGGGATGTGGGACAGTGGGACATGGCCAGGCCACCAGATTTGAGGTACCCATGGGGCTCAAGAATTGTAGGCACAGACATGTTGGAAGTGGTCAGAGAACACAATGGTTGAAATGGAGACTGCGGAAGTCACGGGCAAAGTCTTATTCTAGTGCGACTGCAGGAATGGAGATAAGTCCCTTGTGTGTGTTGACAGCTCAGGGTGGTGATGGAGGTATATTTGAGAGACAGAGAGAAAATAGATGATGAATTAAGAGGAGGACACAATGTGTGCTTTTGGAAGGAAGCTGCTTTTAAAAGGAAGGAGCAATACTGTCTTGGAAGTGGCCACTGTCTCTTCTGTACTCAGCGGTACCAGAGTGTGGGAGAGGAACAGTCACCATCTGAGAGAGCCAGCAGTGTCCTCAGGGCTAGGCTTCCACTGACAGCAGAGGATAAGGGGTGTTTAAAGAGCTTGAGGTAAGGGGATTGGTGACATGATCTGTGGTCCCAAAGGGCAGAGTTTATAGGGAGCCAAGAGACTTGGTCAGCTGGGGATGAGCTGAGCTATTTGGGGAAGGTCTGGGGATGGGAGTGAGTGAAGGCTTGGGTGTCCAGGTGTCATTGGAGTCTTTGTGTCAGAGGCCTAAGAGCTGTTAGAGTTGTCTGTGTGATCTTTTCTCCTACTTCATTCAGCTCACAGAACGGACCACCTGGTAATTCAAGGGCTAAAGTCATTGGCATCTAGGCCACAAGGGCCCTGACACACTGAGTTGTCTGTCCCTTCCTACTGCTTTGGTGTTTTGGGGCAGGCTAGCCACATCTGGCCAGAGGGCTGTTGGTCCTTCTGCAAAAAATCTAGTCCAAGTTTCAGAACCTCAGGCTCCCAGAGCTCTCACTTCAGGCATCCTCCAAATGACCTTTTATCATTGTTCTCATGTGTTGGACTGCTGCTGGCAGGAAGCACCTGGGAGGCAGTGGTGCTTCACCCTACTATAGAGACTCTGGGCCTTTGTGAACTCCTGATCTACCATCAAGTTCAGGGCATACCACCTCCTTTGAGAAGCCTTCCCTGACTTGTGCACTGGGCTTGCATGCTCCTTTCTATATTCCTGCAGGAACAGCAAAATTTTTCACAAACATTTTAGGCTTCACAGGTCACAAATGGTCTCTGTTTGACATTCTTTGTTTAATTGTTTGTTGGTTAGCTTTTTACAACCTTTTATGAATGTAAAAACCATTCTTAGTTAATTGACTGTGCCAAAACAGGCCATAGGCTAGATTTAGTCTACAGGCTATGGTTTGCTGAACACTTGTTCAACTCACCATTATAAGGCTTTGCACAGTAATTTTTGAGCTCCTAGAGAGCAAGGACTGAATTTTATACCTCAACATATGACACAATGCCATGTGAATGAATTAGTTATGTAGAATAAAAAATCCTCTGACATGTCCTAACTAATTTTATCATTATTTTTTTTCTGAACACCTGTCTCTCACAAGTTAAATAAATAACCTCTTTAAGACCTTTCAGGTCATCCATTAAACAGATTCACACTGAACTTCCAGTGATATGAATGGCTATCATTTACTAAATTCCTTGTACACAACAGATCTTTTTAGAGTCCTGACGACACTGCGATAAAGCCAACACCGTGTGCCACATGTGTGCATACGTGTGTGTGCTCACACATGTCGTTCAAGTACATACCACTCAACTTGTGTTGCAGGGTGACACTGACATGCCTTCTGTGGTCTCTGCTCTTTGGCTGGCTAACATGTGTTAATCCCACTTCTCTGGAGGACTTAATTCACTTAAACAATCATATAGTTGCATTTTCAGCATAATTAGGTACCTAATTACGTGACTAAATGTCCTCAGTCAGGCCGCATGTGTAAATAATGATGATTTAGATGGATGCGCTTTGTTATTGGGTTTCCAGAAGGCTTACCAGTTGGCAAACAGGAGGCAGAAAATGTTTTTCTCCTTCCTTCACTGAGTTTGACAGGCAGGATCTGCAGAGCCCTGTGTCCTGTTGGGAAAGCCAGCATGATGGTGAGGGTAGAGGGAGGTGGAGGGGACTGTGTTGCCTTGGATACTGGTTCAAAGCCTCGGGTAGAGATTGTCAGGTGAAGGCAGTGAGCTGAGTGCTTGCATTTTAAAGACAGACAGTAGCACTTGCCTGCAGGGCCTGTTAAGAGGAAGCCTGAGTGACCCAGAGACAGCAGGACTCCCAGTTTAAGACCAAAAAGGTCAAGTGCAGTGAAGGGTCCTGGCAGGAAGGAAAGCGGAAGGAGCAGGAGGCCAGTGAAGGGCCACATCAAGGATGCTGCCTTCTCTGTCCTTGGGAGGAGGATGCTGAGCCTCACCATTCCTCCATGTGCAATGGAACCGTGAGTGAACCCACCTCACTGGGTGGCTGTGAGGATAACATGAGCTGATGTATATAGACAGAGCAGTAGGAGTTTACACAAAACACATGATAGCTGATATTGTGCAAATACTACTTGATTTGGTTTTTCTGCTGGAGTTGTGTTTGAAAAGGGTGCTAGGAAAGAGAAGGGCATTTTGCTTTAAATACTGGGAATGTATTGCTTGGGGAGGGTGGTGACGAGAAGGGCAGATGCACATGAACAAACTGCTCTTTACTGAAGTCATCATAAAGCACTTCCAGGGGCATTCTGATGTGCAGCTTAGGAAGCACAGGTTGTGACGCCAGAGAGATATGTGTGAATCCTGGCTCCCTGCATCCAAGCTGCCTTCAACCATCTCTAACCCTGAGCTCATTCACTTGTAGAGAAGGAGGCACCGTATGGCTGCCAGGGGGCAATGTCCAACCCATAAATACTCTTATCCTAACATATTTAAGGACAAGCACACCCCACTACACCACACAACATACACCACACACACCACCACCACCACCACCATCACTATCGGCACCTTCCCCACACAGGACCTTTGGATTCTGGATCTCTGGTGGGGAAGTACAGGCAGCCAGTTCCTGTAACTTGGGGGCAGGTAGCACTTGTTTACTTTCCAAAACAGTTGTGCTTCCCAAGCACGTTTCTCTGTGCTGTTAGCCTTCCGTTGTTCTCTGGATATCAGGGCTGGGAAGGAAGTTCAGGAAATCACTGATTCATCTCACTTTGCATCAGACAACAGAGCCAGGAAGCTGCCTGCTCCTGGTTCAAAAACCTATGCTGTCTTTGTCCTTGGCGAAGAAAAGCTATTTCTCTTCACTGTTTCTGCCCCACCACCCCTTGACCCCATCCTTCCCCGTTTTCCTGGCCAGTGGAGATACTCTATAATATGTCCCAATCCATCACCCAGACCCACCACTTCTTCATTTCACCAGCCTCCCTGTCCAGGTGTTGTAACAGATACTTTCACCACATGAGTATTTCAAAAGCAAAGAAGCCATAAACACATATATAACTCTTCCTTCCATCATTTGAAATCCTATGATGCAAATCAACTGTCATCTAAATTAAATGCTTCTTTCATGGAAAGTGAAAAATCCATGCAGACTAATCAAAGAGGGCCAACAAACTTGACTTGTTTCATTTCAGAATTTTGCAGGTGTGTGGTTAAGGATCAACAACTTGTTAGTATGTAATGACCAACAGGTGAATTGGCACACTCCTGCTGTTTTAGTGCAGTCAATACAAACAGGACTCTCTGTCCATCTTCCTCATCAGTGATTCTAGCACTTCAAAAGCAGGTCTGAAATCTAACAAATAATTTTAGGGGGTGAAGAGTAAGTACAAATATAACAGGGTACAGCCAAGAGGGGGCCCCCAAATAGGGATTTGGAATGGGGTCCAGTACTCAAGGTATCCAGGAAATATTAGAAAAATATAAAGGATGTCCTCACCCCTTTCCCCCAAAGGTGTGAGTTGGGGGAAGGGACACATGGAGCAGGAACATGCAGAGCTGTTTTGTACAGCAACAGCTTTGCATCTAACCTCTGGCACGGTCATTTAACATACCTATAACCTTTAACTGGTTTCATAGATATGTTAAATAGCTGTGGCCATGCCTTGAGCCAGGGGGATGGAAGTGACTTCCACCCAAGATGTAATGGGGTGGGGCAGGGGGACAGCTCCCCATGGTTACAGCGCCTGCATGAGATTGGAGAAAACTGGCTCCATGACATGAGGCCACACCTGCCCAGACTTATGATGGCAGCCCAGTAAAGCTGGAAGAATACAGGAATGCTGGCAGGTGTAACTGATTGTAGGAGGAGTCAGAAATGGGGCTGCAGAGGAAAGTTGGTGTGAGGATTTAAACCCAGACTTGTCAGCCATTAAAGAGAGAACCATATGGTTTTGGCAAAGTGGGGACCCCTGAAGCTGGGAGAGAGCCATGTGGCTTTGGGGTGCTCCCTTTTGCCATGTGGCTTAGGAAGCAGGAGAGACTTTGCCTGGAAGAAAGGGGGTGAAAGGACTCTTGATGTTGGGCCATGAGAAGGTGCCACATGACTTTGGATTAACTGGAGATCCTGGCAACAATACAGCTGGTGGTGCTGGGAGCCCGAATCACGGACTTCTACTCTTTTCTTGAGATACAGTACCCCAGATTAGGGCAGGGGAAGAAGGAAAGACTGTGTGCATCTGTGGGTATCCTAAAGGACTTTAATATTTTAAAGAAGACATTAGGTCACTACTTTAACTCTGTATAGCTTTAAATAAACATTTCCTTTCCTTTTCACAAATCTCTGGCATTGAGAGATGTCTTTCCTCTGGCAGTGAACAAAGCAAACCTAGTGGGGGGTCCTTTTGGTAATAGTATATCATACACCACCACCCCCTGGCCCTGTTCTGAAACACAAACACGATTTTCTGTTCTGTCACACTGGTGTACTAATTTGTTAAGCAAACCAAGTAACAGAGGGAAAATAGTTAACAAAAAAGATATTCACCATCTATAGGTTTGGATTTAGTTGAGTGATCAGGATTAAGGACTCCCAGATAAATCAGATGGTCTAACAGGTCTTAAATAATCTTATTCTTTTTAATATGAATGCTTTTATATTGAAACAAATGCAGCCTTTAAATTTTACAACTTTCAAGTAACTATTTTGAATTGTGTTTTGGGAAGTAGAAAAACTACGGTTTTAGGTCAAGGAAGAAAAAAAATAAATTACTAAATCCAGTGCATATCTTGAGTTTATTTTCCTCTTTTCCTTTCCCTTGTCTTATTACTTCTTCTACCATCACTACCACATTTAACATCATTAACAAAGTTCATTATTTATCTGCTTGTTGAATAATGGCAATGAAGAGTCTTAAAGATCAGGTTAGAGAAGCTCAGTCTTCTCTTGTGGGCAATGAGCAGGTAAGAAATAACAGAAAAAAGGATTCTCTAGAAATTCTGAAGTAATACAGGGATGAAGAGAAGAAAAGGCTTCTCAAGATCTTCCAAGTTAGAAATGCACTTGCAAGCTATCCAGAATGAATCAACACGACACAATGACGGTCCAACAGAACTGTGGGTGTTGGACATAAGAGGGAGATATGGTGTGAATTGGGGGCTCCAGGAAGGCACACCTGATAAGACTGGAAATCTTGAGGATTAGAGAGTTTGAAGTTCTTGCAAGAGTGTAATTACAAGTTGATATGTGTGATAGAAGTGATTAGGAGGGTTTGAATAATGATTTATAATGATCTGTTAGTTTGTATTTAAATATAGTCAGTTATTAAATCACTTCCATAATTATATTATTTACAGTAATTTTCAAGTCATTTGCTATTAATATGTGTTTCAGATGTTCAAATTTATATAAAAATAAATAGGTTTTTAACAATTGTGGGAGGCATTGGTGAGATAAATGGAAAGGATGAGTGAGAAGGGAATCTCAAAAGCTTCCCTGGGAGGCTTTTTAAGACTAGCAATGGTCCGTCTATGCAGAAGTCTTTGCAGCTGGGGACCTGGTCTGGGACTCAAGTAGATGGGCTGTCTCACAGCAGCAGCACAGCCTCCTACTCATGGTTCTCAGCTCTGGCTGTACATTTGAATCAGATGAGACCCTTTATAAAATGTCCATGCCCAGGTCCCATCTCCTACTGCTGCCAGATAAAATGCAAGACACCACTTATATTTAAATTTCAGATAAACAACAACAGTTACTTTTAGCATAAGTATGTTCTAAAAATTACATGCCAAAAAACTAAAAACTATTTAGTCTTTTTGTCAACTCACTAGATAGACTGAAAGTTTCCTGGTAGGGACATACCCAGAGGACATCACTAGGGTCTCCCAGGCCTGAGCCAAAGCCACAGGCACAGCCAGCTTGAATCCCACATTGTCATCTCACATGTTCATATCCCACCTGTCCCACAGGAGCCCTGTGTAGGTCACACAGTCTCCAATTCTATTTCACATTCCACAGTTCTGGCTCCTGCTGTTCCCTCTGATTGAAATGCCCACTTTTGGCCCATCTGGTGAACATACACACATCAGTCCACAGTAAAACTGCTCCACCCCTGGGGGTGCTTGTTCTGAACTTCTGGCAAGAGTGACCTTCTGTCACTGTGGACAGGACTCATCAGATATGTCAGAATGACTCCTGTCATTGCAGGAAAGGTGGTGGAATATTCCTCCCAGTGTCCCAGCATTTTGCAAGGTGGCTGGCACATCTTAGGTGGTTGTTAAAAGCTTACTGAGTGGAAGCTCCTCTCAGCAGTGCAGTGAGATGCAGCAGAAAATATCATCCAGGTGAGCAGTTATGAAAGCAGGCATTTGCAGTCATTGCTAAACCAATGGACTTAAGCAATCTATCAGGTGCTAGATAGTAAAAACTACCTCCTGTGTTCATCTCTTCACACTGCAGAGAGTTTGTTACTTACGCTACTACTCCTGTGACTCTAATGACTATCGATGATGCTCCTATTGATTCCAAGGAAGGGATTTGAGAAGCCCTTCTGCATGCCTTCCCCAGACACCAGCTCAGCTGAACAGCCACCTGGCTGGGCTTCCTGACCACCCCCTCAGTCTGTCCTTTCTCTGGCTTCAGTATTTGTTAGCCTTGGTGTCTGGGAGAGACTCATTTCTTGGTTTCTCAGGGCAGACCACCTTCACATTGCTGTTTTGGGTATCTGAAGCCAGGAGCTGCTCTCCGGCCATGCTGCTAGCCTTTCCCATAAGATCTGAGTTGTTGCCTTAGTTCTCCAGCAGGTCCTCTGAAGGCGGGAGTCACTTTTGTGTACCCATCCTGTGGGTCACCTCTGGGTGGCAGCACCTTTCAGGGAAGGCTCCAGTCACTGGGCCAGGCTGCCATGTTGCTCTGCCTAACCCACCCTGTGCAGAAGGTTGCTGTCTTGGCTTTGTCTGGAGGGCCATTGTCCTCTATGCATCTGTATGCATCATAGCCTGGGCAGAGCACAGCTGGGAAGTTGCTGGGCTCATGCTGGCTGCTTTTGATGTATCTAATCTCTGCTGGAACTCCCCCTGCATCTTATCACATGGATGATGCTTCTCAGCAGAGTCTCCTTTCAGGGGACAGCCACGAGTCACTGGTACCTCTCATTGGCTGAAATTGCCAGACAATCTTGCCAGAAGGTACTTGCATCCATACTTTATATAGGAAAAGACTCAGGCTCATAGATATAATCACTTGCCAGGGACAGAGTCAAAATGTTCAAACCCAGACTTGTATCCAAGAGTCCCACTGTGGCCCTGGCCCTGGCCTGCCTCCTAGGGTGAGGCTGAGCTGGTGATGGAGTCCTGGGGGCCAGCAGTGGTCATGTGCTCTCTACCTGTGGTCTCTGTGGTACACTGGGCATAGGAGCTCTGTTCACAGAGGCAGGGATGACCAGCCCATTTAACAGGCTGGACAACTAAGGACAGAGAGGCCTAGTCACTTGCTCAGAACCAGTCTGCTAACCCAGTCTGTCCCAACCTAGAGACAGGAAGTTTAACAGTGGCCCAAGCCTAAAGGGAAAGAGTTAACTTTTGAAGGTAGAATTTCTGTCTTTAACTGGGGTGTGCACGGTGTGCAGGATGGTGGGCAGGAAGATAAGTTCTTTGATCTTCCAATCAGAACTCCTAGGATGGAGAAAGGCAGCTGAGGGGCCAGAAAACCTGCTTTCAAACCATATCACACTTTACACAAAACACTTGAACACCTATTTCCTAGACTCAGGTCCTACCCATACGATGGGATCACTAGTGCTTCACAGGGGATTCTGTGGGGGCTTAACCACACACATAGTCCTCAGACACCCGTGGGAGGTATATCTCCCACTGCCATGTGCAGAACACTAAGACCTCTTGAGACCCCTTCTCTATCACCCCTCCTTGCCAAGCCTTTGTCCCCAATTGCTCCTTATTGCCTATGGGCACCAGAAGCCTGTTTTGGTGGTTAAGAAAGTAAAGAAGCTCCCTGGGTCTTACTGTCTCTATTCTGAGGGTTGGACTCTAGGGATGGGCCTAAGAAATCAGCTGGTGAGTGGCTGGGCCCAGGACTGTTTTATCAGTACCAGGCCTACTCTGCAAAGGCACCAGGTACCCCTGCGGCTCACTGATATGAGGCTCAGCCTGCCTTCTTTACTGCGGGAGCCTTATCAGAGGCAGGCCTGGTGAAAGCCATTTCCATCAGCATGAACAAAGCAGAGGGGAAAAAGGCCCCCAGAAGTAATATAATGTGCTTGTACTCAGCCAAGCTGCTACCTGCCTGTGAGGCACAAATCTGCACTTAGATGGGGCTCAGGACAAGGCACTCCATGCATCCCTCTCAGGAGCGAGTGGAGACCTTCACACATGGGCCTGAAGTTCACAGAGACCTGAGCTGAAATCAGAGGCTATTTCTCTAAGGGTGCAGATGTTTGGGTTTCCTCCTCCTGTGTGTGTGTGTCTGTGTGTGTGTGTGTGTGTGCACGCAAGCGCGGTCGGGGTGGGACTTGCAGTGCTTAAGCATGAAGCCCTTTGTCTCCATAAAACTGTAGCACAAAAGCACACGGTGTCATTGACAGGAGGACACTGGCTGACTGTAGGTGAACCTGTTGGGTGCAGAGGTTGTAGAATGGAGTGACACGGAAGTGCAGTGCTGGTATTGTGGTTTTCTATTGGTGTGGCCTTGGGACAATTTCTGGGACACTTTTCCCAGAAACTCTTGGGACACCTAGCTATTGGAAGGCCTAGACCCTCTTCTCAGCAAGTATAAAATAGCATGTACCTTCCAGTGGGCACAAGGGGAGCCAGCCAGGTTCCCTGGCCCAGGGAGAGCTCAGTAAATGCCAACACCTTCTCCACCCTCCGCCCTCCCCTATGCCAGGCTGTAGTGAGGACCCAGTGAGATAAGTAGTGTGAACATGTGCGAGACTCCAAGTACAAACAGATGCCCAGGTGGCCAAACTTCTAGCAGGGTTGCCGGGTAAAGGTGAAGAATCAGTCACTTAGTATCAGCTGGATTCTCACATTGGAATCATATTATCTGAAGAAGGAGGCACTCAGAGGGAGCTACTGTGCCATTTAAGTGTCCTTGGTCTCCTCATTGGACTTCCCTAGGACTGCCCATCAGACTAAGCAAAAAGGTGTGCAAATTTATGAAGCAGGTGAGAACACCTTCCCCACACCCTTCAGTCTGATGAACCTGATCATGCAACTTACCCTGGGGGAGTCATGTCCATTGTCACCTCTGACAGGGGTGTGGGGCAGAAACTGAGGTGGTGGCATCCTGGGTTCTAACCTAAGCTGTAGAAGGCTGAGCGAGTCTCTTCATCTGCTTGATTCGCAAAAGAGAAGCCTGTATTTTCTGGTTTGGTTTTCATTTTGCCAAAAAGACTAGGGGAGGCTGAGCATGGTATGGGAGCTTCCCTCCCTTGGCAAATGGCAGGTCGTACGTACCCCAGGAGGAGCAGCCCAAGACCACCCTGTCCACACCCTTTCCTAGTTCTCTTCATGCCTGCTGGACTAGCCCCTGAAACCCCAAGAGGAAGGCTACTGTTCCATTCTCTCTACTGGGCTGGCACCCCCACCTTACATGGACCCAGAAAGTGAGTGAAGGACCAATGTACATTCCTCCAGTCCATGTGTCCTCAGTCACATTTCCAGCTGCTCCCTGAGAGTCCTCAGTGTCCTGTGAACTGCAGGTGCTCACACTCATTCCCTGTAGAGCCTAGCACAGCCATGCAGAAAAACTTCACTCAGAAGGTAAAACTAGCCATTGTCAGAGAGGCTTCAGAAACTCCTGTGGGTGTGCGTTCATGCACACCCACAATTAAGGCATCTTTCAGGACCAATGAGAACAAACTGGACCTTTGGTGAAGCCCCTCCTGTCCCTTCTCCCTGCATTTTAGGTACTCCTTAGGAGTCCTCCACCATCCTCTTCCTTCCATGAAGCTCTCACCATAAGCCATGCTGGCCTAGGCCCTGTTCTCAGCCCCTTGCTGGAGAATTAGCTGAGATGCTGAAAGGCTTCTATCTCAGGGTCATGAGCATTCTAGAGATCATGAGAAAGTGGCTTGGAGGACCCAGAACACAGGAGGATGATGGAATTCCAGCAGGTGCAACAGGTGCTAGGAGGTAGTC
This sequence comes from Carollia perspicillata, assembly GCA_004027735.1. Classification (NCBI taxonomy): domain Eukaryota; kingdom Metazoa; phylum Chordata; class Mammalia; order Chiroptera; family Phyllostomidae; genus Carollia; species Carollia perspicillata. The sequence continues at coordinate 29,483 of PVKM010010952.1, forward strand.
CCATTATGTCTCCACCACCTCACCTGTCTGACTTCATATTCTAGTTTCCACTTTCCACCCTTCTCCCCAAGCCACATTGGCCTCCTAGCTATTCCTAATCAGGTCAGGCCTATTCCTGCCTCAGGGCCTTTGCACTTGCTATGCTTTCTACCTCCTATGTCTTCTCTCAGATATACCCATGTTTGGCTCCCTGGCTGCCTTTAGAGGATACTTCTCTGGCCATGCTCTTTAAATAGCACCCCCTTTCACCCCTCAGTCTTCTCCATCTCCCTTCTTGGCTTGATTAGCACTAACTGACAACTGAGTATTCTACTCACATATTTTGTGTCCCTCTGTCCATCCCTATTAGAATATAAGCTTCACTTTGGGACTGCTGTTGGTTTACCCACTGTCACATCCCCAGGGACTCAGTCAGGGCCTGATACACAGTTGGTGCTCAATATGTGTTCATGGAATGTGACTCCTGGGCCACAAGCTTGCTGGTGCCAGTGGCAGAGGCAAAGAACAGGGCCTAGATGCAGAGATACCATGCTCGAATTCAGGACCTACCATTTTGTAACTGGTATAATGTGGACAAACTTCTTCCTGAAACTCCATCTCCAAACCACAGAAGAGGGGCAAGGTCTCAATAGGTCAGGTACTGTTCACCTGGCCTGACACTGCTATGTGGGATGGTATGTCCTCTTGCCTGGGCTCTGGGTGAGAAGTGCTGTTCTTTGCAGGCAGAGGTGAGCTGGCTGGCTCTCTCAGTGAGAGACCAGAGAAAGCCGGTGTAATGTGTGGCCATTCTTCCCACACCTGCCAGGTTGAGGTGAGGACTGTCTGCTGGTCAGCAGAAGCACCCCAAATGCCTGTATTTACAGAAAAATTAACAAGAGGGCAAGAGAAAGAGAAGGCTACAAAAGGACCCTCCCCTCGGTAGCCTGGGAAGCTCAAGTAACTGGAACTAAGGCACTTTGTGCGTGCCTGGGTTAGCCAGGTCTGACCTGAGTGGGCCTCACTGGCTGCTGCCTGGTCTCTAACCTCATCTCTGGGTCTTTTCTCTATGGCTCTCTGTCCATCCATGAAGCTGTGGTGCCCCAAAGAGAGGTGCAATGGGGCCAAATGGACTCCAGACCTAGAAACTGAGCCATGAGAGATTCTCCTATTGGTTAAGTCACTTTTTTTTTTTTTTGATAAAAGGTCACACTGAAAGTAGTTTAGGCTTTGTGGGCCATATATTCTTTGCAACAACTCTGTCATTGTCACATAAATGCATCCATAGACACATGTAAACAAATGGGTGAAGCTGTGTCCCAATAGAACTTTATAAATGTAGGTTACAGGCTGACTTTGGCCCACAGACCTTAGTTGCAAGCCCTTATTTAAGTTTCTGTGTCATTGAGTCTCTCTCTTCCCTCTCAGGCTATTATTTGCTGAGTGCTTTCCCCAGCAAGGCTTGGACCTTCACCTACCCCTTCTCATTTAAGGTGCCACTGAGTGGCTTATGTGTGCCTTGAACACAGGTCTGTCATACTCCAAATCTATACTTTCAACCCATGTGATGCTCAGCTATCAGAACACAGGCACGATGTCCACAGCCGTGCCCATCTGCTATGGATTACAGCAGGGGTGTCAAACTCATTTTCACTGGGGGCCACATCAGCCTTGCATTTGCCTTCAAAGGGATGCAATAGTTTTTAGGACTATATAAATGTAACTACTTCTTAACTGTTAAGGAGTTGAAATTACATTCAGCCCTTTGAAGGCAACTGCAAGGCTAATGTGGCCCCCAGTGAAAATGAGTTTGACAGCCCTGGATTACAGAGTGTAGCTGCACTTGGGGCTCACTGCATCCTGAATCCCCCATGGGTTTGGGAGGACACAAGGATCATGGAGGCCAACATGGGTGAAGTCACATCCCAATGAATCAAGAGTTCCCGGCAAGGTGTCCTGGTTGAGTCCTGCCTCTGATTTAGATGTCGTGGTGGGTAGAGGCCATCTCTGCTGGTCAGGGCTGTGGGCCCAGCCTCTCTGACTTCTCCAGCCAACCTCATGATCTCATGAATGGGTGTGTGGTCCTGGTACAGAGAGTTTCTCCAGGGAGCCCTGAGATCCAGGCCATCTCATCCCAGAATAGGACAAATAGCTTATCCAAGTGATCATAGCCTGGCTATACTAAAGGTCTGGTCCAGGGAGGCTAGAGGAGTTTCAGGCAGTGTTTCACAGCAGCACAAAGGTCCCTGGTTGAAGGTTGTTGGTTCAGAAAAGACATCACAAACTGAGCCTAGAAGAATACCACTCTCTGCTCATTTCTCCTTGGGGAGGGTCCCACTCAAGGAGCTCAAAGAACTTTCAGCACCCAGAGGCAAGAGGCAGGGCAGTGAGAGGTCAGCCTTTTGTCTGCCCAGACAGTAAGCCTCTATTCCCTAAGCCAAGGGGCAAGGAGGGCAAGATATGGCCAAGAACTCAAATAACTGTGCTTTGGGGCAATACAACCTCAGAGGCAGCTTTTACCAAAAGCACCATCCTGGGCACAGAGGGGAAAGGACAGTAAAGAGGTGGAAAACAGAGATCAAAACCATAGGAAATATGTAGTGCAGAAGTGCCCCTGAGTGGGACACTCTGCTTCACAGGGAACTAAACTTTGAAAGAAAACCATGGATTTCATCTGCCTTGGACAGCCTTGTCCTCAAAGGTATATTTTGACTTTTATCAACGTTGTTTTCTCAGTGAATGACAAACATTATTTCACTTAAATGAGCTGTTTCAAAATAATGTGTTCCAGAAGTTCTTTTAAAAAAACTCCTCAATTCTTAATAGCAAATGACCTAGGGGTAATCACCAAAACCTGGTATAAATAAATGTGGTTAAAAACCTAATTTGAACCAATTTTCCCTCACTTTTCCTGTGAAGGAAAACTCTGTTGTCCTTTGAAACGTCCCATTTCCTGCACATGTAAAAGGTGGGGTGTGCAGAGGTTAAGAGATGGCCAGAGGCTGGACCAGCTGGGCTCAAATCACAGCCCTGCCATTCACAACCAAGTCCTGGGCCCTGAAGACAGAGATAGGGAGGATGGCTGACAGTGAGTGACTGCCACTGGCTCCCACTTCCTCGGCACCTGTGATAAGCTGACCAACCCTGTCTGTAGCAGGTACCTGTACCTGTACACTATTCTTCCTATTTTTACGTCCTTGCCACTTGTTTCTACGTAAGTCATTCCTTGGAGCTAGGGCATTCTTGACAATAGCACTGATCACTGACAGCTACTTCAAGCACAAAATCTTAGTCCAACAAGATAAAACTATGTTTGTAAAGAACAAATTCATTGCAATATACTATTAGTGATTAATACGAACTAATACTAGGTCTCAATTTACATTTGGGAATTATATTGCCTGAAGTCGTTCTTTATACATGTGAATGTCTATTTAGCTTTTTCAGTGAATAATCACAAGACATGTGTATTTCAATATGAAACCTGAAATTGTTTGCTAAGAAATTTCTCATTAGGAGGACTGGATGCGTTTTACTCCTATCATGGTGTGGTTTTTGGTGCCCCAAGAGCCCAGCAACACTTTGAAGGCAGGGATCCCATTGTGTGCTTTGTCTACTCCTTAATTCCTAGGACAGGGGACAGTAGGGACACACTGTAACACTATACATTTCTATTGGTGAATCAGGGATGTATATGGTGGTTAGTAACAATTTGTAGATAAATGGTTTAATAATAAAATTTTCCATCCAATTTCTTTCCCAACTATTCAGATTTTCTTCACAGAGTCTGGGGGTTCCCAAAATTTTATAAGACATATCTCATGGAATTAACTGGTAAAGTGATTGACAGCTGGGTGTACTTTGCATTCTGGTGATTGGCAGCTTCATCACAACAAGGTACCTGCTTATGCATCACATCTCGTGTAAAGTTTTTTGGTGAAACATCAAATCAACCAGGTGTCTCAGCCCCACTATAGGCCAGATTTGGTGCCCCGGGACTTCTGGCTTTTCCTAAAACTAAAATCACCTTCGAAAGGGAAGAGATTTCAGACTATGGATGAGATTCAGGTAAATATGATGGGGCAGCTGATGGCAAGAAAACATTTAGCCACAATGAAGACATTTGATGGCTTCATGTGACAGACATGTCTAGTATGAAAGGATCCTCTGAGATCCAAGCCCCAGATTGCCATCACTGACAATAAAATAAATAGAGATTGGACATCAGTTAACCATTCCCAAAGGTGCCAGGCAGGAATTTGCAAACTTGGTAACAGGAAGCCCTCAGTGTCCAGAGATGATCTTAGAGAACCATCAGAAGGGGCCCTTGGAGTGTGGTCACCAGGCCTCTCATCTCCAGCCAACTGCATCAGATGGGCTTTTATTTCATGCATTTTCAGACTTTATCCAATAATTTATTTTGCAGAAATGTCATTTCTGATGAAAATAATTACAATGGAAATTTGTAGCAGTGACACCATTTTTTGTGTATGTTTTTTGGAGTGGACCCCAGGTGGGAAGCCACTTCTTTTGGACATTCAAGAATACACGGTCTTCATTCCAGAGGCAGAGAGCAGTATTACCTGCATCTGAGCCAGGTGTGGCCACTGGCCTGGAGGACCAAATGGTTCTGAATGATGTTTTGACTATTTTTGCCTCCAATGTTCTTGGGTTTTGCTTCTCAT
>PVKM010010953.1:0-34062 GCA_004027735.1 Carollia perspicillata
TGCCCTCTGTATGCCTGTTTTTGAAGGCTCACGACTGTGTACGTGTGTTCCCCACATTTACATGCACAGTGCAGATGAAATAACAAAATTCTAACCCTTTTCAGGTACTGTGGGTGTCTCATTTCGTATTCCTGCCTGAAAATATATGCGGGGCCCTGAGTCGTGATCTCAAATTATGCCTCAAAACAGGCTTTCTTAAAAGTACAATTCCTTCCCCAAAGGAAATGAGAGAGCTATTTAAAACAAGCAATCAATCCATTTAGAACTCACCACAATCCGAAGAACATTTCTTACGATGATGAATTGAAAAAAGAGAGGCAAAGAATTTTTAAAAATGAATCCAAAAGGAGATTTTGGACCCATCAGCATTCACTTAGTTGAAACATAAAAATTCAATTCAATTTATCATGTAGAGAAAAGATTAATCACTCGCAGGAGTCTTAAAATTAGTGTGCTGCATTCCAAGTTGTTGACTGAGAATCACTTTTAATTACCACCATTTACTTAGTATTACATTCTTCTTCACGATTTGACTGCCTTGCTATGGCATGAGTTTTCTTTAATTCCCCTTTCTTTCAATCCCCAGGTAAGTTCTATAGTACCCCCTGACAATTTTTTGAGCGTTCAGATTCATCCTTTCTTCTTTTGAAAAGTCAAGTCTCCGGGAAGTGTCTACTTCACATGAATATATACTATTCCAGTAATCTGTTACCTGACTATTGTTTTTATCTCTGCTTTCCTTTTTTGTGTGTGTGTATGTCCTGTATGCAAAGTGAGGATCATCTTCTATAAGAATTAGTTAGGGAATTCTGTTTCCATGTGCAGATTACCTACTATAGCTTCTAGTTATTTCATCAACCAAATTTAAATTCAGGATTATACTTCCCTCAATATATTTCTCTTGTAAATTTTGGTGAAATTTTTTGACCACTCAGCATTCATTTCTCCTATATCATCACCTCATTTTGGCCGTGTTGCATAAAATCTGTCAATCAAGTTGCCTCAACCATTTCTGGCCCAGGCAAAAGTCCATGACTGCCCCCTTTTCCTGGAATTGGACAGAAGCAGAGTGGCCAAAACTGGGAAATGGCAGGAGCTTGTTTATCCCATGGAGACTATCCATTTGTCCCCACTCCCTGGACCACCAGTGTTGCTTTGGCTCTTAGGCTTGCCAAGTCTGTTTCTTTGCTTGCTTTAAGGTGCTGTGAGCTATTCAATATCCTTGCAGTGCATTTTGTTTTCTGTTTAAATTAGAGTAGTTTTTGTTGAGAAAATTAGAGTTGTTTTGGTTGGTTACACCCAGAGACTTCAGACTGGGACATCATGGAAATGGCCTCAGGTAGCCTCCGTTCAGCCGGCTCTCCCTCCTCGGGCCAGGAGCGGGAGCAGCTCTTCTGGAGCGAGACATTTGCTCTTCCTAAATTTTATCCTTCTTTATGCTACTAAACTTTACCCTTTTCATTCTTTATAACATTTCTTCAAACTTCCTTTTCATGCAAACTCACTGCATTGAACTCTCCACATTAAGGTCCCTCCAGAATTTGCTTAGTACTCATTTGCCAGATTCCAGAAGTGGCTCTTCCTGCACAGAGATCTCTCAGCATTTGCATCAGGATAAGCTGCCAAATGTTGAGAAAAGCAAACAAACAATAAACAAACAAAACTCAACAAAAACCTTGAGCCTCGGTGTATCCACTTCTGCCCTTTTCAAAAAACCAAAGACAGCTTGCTAATTAGACCAATCCTGAATCATGATTATCAAATGTAAATTATCCATAGAAAACCATTAGGAGTTCCCTTCCCCTTAAAGAGCAGGAGGTAAAGTATAGCATTGACAAGATCAAATCTAGGCAGAGAGTACACAGAGTTATTTTTAAACTATACCAGCACAAGCACAATAGGCTAGTAAATGATCCTAAAATCTCAGCAAACAACACAACAGAAGTTGATTTCTTATTCATTTGCCAGGGATTTCTGCCTGTCATAGCCTCATAAGGACCAAGTAGATAGAGGTCCCCTGTTGATAAACACATTTCTTTTTCTTTTCCTTCTTTTTCTTATTTTGCTCATATTTCATTGCAAAGCAAGTAACATGACCTCTCTAATTTTAGTTGGGCAGGGAAATGAAGTCCTTCCGTGTGTGTGGGAAAGCATAAATATTTGATAAATAGCCCTATAGGTTACTCTCGATGCCTCACTCCTTGTCTATGCTTCTCTTCTTCTCACCACACCCCATATTCTTCAGCCTCGAACTACCCACCTTAGTCCAGGCACTTTTTCTAGATCTTGCATTTGATTTAACTGAGCTATTATTTGATTTCCCCAAAGACATTAATCAATAATGATAATATATTGAGTTGATACTGTCTTTACAGTTTACATAGCATTTCTATATAAAATATCTCCTTGACCCTTACAACCATTCAGGGACACACGTGGGATAATGAGCATTAATTCCATTTTATACAGATGACTAAACTGGAGCATAAGGAAGCAAAGCGCCTGATCCCACTTCACAGTTACAGAGCTGGGATTCAACCACCATATACTTCTAAATGAAACCTGCTGTTGTGTTTGTTTTCTTTTCCATACCACATTTACACGGTGAGCAAATAAGGCATGTAGCTCCTACCAATTTTATTACCAAATAGAAGAGGACCTCAAGAAGATAGAAACTCCTTCCAGAACCAAAGAAACGAAGCTAGACTGATAATCAGGGCAGCCCCTCTAGCATACTGTGACCACCTCCAGGAGGCCTTGTCCCTGATTTTAAATACACCACAGAGGTGGCTGCCGACTTCTCTATTTACTTCAGGGGATAGTGTGAGGGAGGAGAGCAGTGGTGTATGAGTGTGTTTCACTGCCAGTCAGTTAAGAAGATGGGAGAGGGCCGTGTAGGTGAGAACTGCCTTAAAGGAAAGCAAAGAACCCATCTGATATCACCAGTAAAAATGAGTGGCTAAACTTACCCTATGCTTGGTAAGAGTTCTTACCTTCATCTCAAAAGAATGGCAATGCATGCATTTTTAAAATGCACTTTCAGGTTAGGAAATTGGCCTAATGTAAGTCAGTTTACCACTGAGTTACTAGAAAGTAGTTTGTTACAAAAACTTATGGACATTCCATGCCCTGGAATTTCCTGTTTTAGACAGATGTCAGTGGCTCTCAATTTTTGAATTTGGAAATGTAGCCATTGTCCCCGAGGGAAATGGAAACGGTGTGGGTGTGGACTAGGACTTGGCTGTCTGATGCCACTCACGTCTCTTGTCAATCTCTCAAAAGCATAAATTGAATTACAGGAGCATGTCGTGGAGTGTACAGGAACTTCAAGGTGACAGGAAAAGAACAGTTGACGTATAATAATTGAAAACTCCACTCAAGAAGCCTATGAGACAGACGAAAATGTGAAATTGTCTTGCAACACTTTCCACTGAATATAAATCACTGCCAATCACGGGTAAACTTTTCCAGGAACTCAGCCTCATGTTCATCATTTCCCTGGGAAGGGTTGTGGGCTCAAGTGCATGCAACACACCTGCAGGCAGGTCTCTTTTGGCATTTGCCTACAGGAAGGTCGTTAAAAGACAGAACAAATCAGGGCAGCTCCCCCAGCAGCAGCAATTAACCTTCAGGAACCTGGCAGGCAAAGGTATATTTTGGGACTGAAGAAGCCATTAACCTTCTTGTTATTTAAAGAAATGAACAGGAGAAGGAAAATGTGGGATCTTCTTTGCCATCTCTTTTTGCTTCCCCGTCTTCATCCCCACCTCCCTGTCCTGGCTCCTGCCCTTCCTCTTGGTGTCGTTCACCCTAGGGCTGTCTTTAAGTTGTGTGGATTCCCCTGTTCATGTGGGGATGGTGGCAGTCGTAACTTTGGGCCAGTCTGCAAAGTCTCAACTTGGGTGGCTCTCAAGAAGGTAACTTGCACTTGGTTAAGACAGGTCTTTTCTGATCTGGGTCCAGAAAGTGAGGAGCCGTTCTGGGAGATGTAATGCAGGTCTTGAAGCCTCCTGGCCTGATTCCATATGGTGACAGGGGCCACTGATGCTTGTCCACATACATTACCCCTGCTGGTGTCTCTTGAATGCCCATCCATCTCCTTCCCATCCTTTCCCTCTGGCTCTCTGGTAAAGAAGGAAGCCCGCCCTCTCTGCAGGGTAGAGCAAACAGCAAGTCAGCTCATCCTCATCCGTCATTGCTCATGTCAAGTGCAAGCTGTGGATGAATGTTCAGAGACTGACACAGCACTGGTCAGAACCTATATAAAGGTTCCATACAAAACGCCCTTTTGTCCTCTTAGCTAGGGATTTCTGATTGGGAAGAAAATACCTACCTCATTTAAAAATGTTAACATTTAGGAAATAGGGTATCATTTTGAATAGACGTCTATTAGCCAGGATAACTTACATTTGGATCCTAAGGTACCAAAAAAGAATCTTTGGGTTTCGTTCATTTCACTTTCAATTACAATGTTTCATCCTAGAAAAGCAACAGTGAAGATAAAAAAGCATGGTTTAATAATCTTGAGTCTTTTATAATAAGTGTCATTGATGTATATCTATTTAAAAGGAAAAAATAAATTGTTTGATTTCATTAAAGAATTAGATGCTATGATTTCATTTTAAAATAATTCCTAGGTAGTTAAGCAACAATGTAAAATTTCAATCTGGCAACACATTATTGACTGTCACAAGAAGACACCTAAGAAGAAATTCTAAGAAGACAACTGATTCAGGATTTGATGTGGCTTCTGGCAAAGTGAAGAGATGCCAGGATTGCCCCAGCCTCTGAGGAAGCCTCTTTAATTTAAATGTGCATGCTGAGATGCAGCTGTGCTGATGAATGCATATTTATTGGACCTGGAGAGGAGGCAACTGCGTAACTAATTAAACTATCCTGGTGTCAGCTAGTCTGGCCAACATCCCTTTTTTAAAAAAGCATCGCTGTTGAAATATACTTGGAAAGCAAAAAGTTGTCACTCAACTGGTTGATGAATATTATCTGTGAAGCAATTCTAAGGTAATTTTACTAAGATTAGAAAAATAGAGTTTAGAAATGACTTTAATTTAGAGGTGACTATGACAGGTTACATGATTGCTGATCAACTACCTCTGTCCTCTGCCTGAGACTATTGTCTTCATTTTGTGAGATTAAAAGGATGAATCGCGTAGAAAAGGTATTGCATGGTGTTAGAGCACATCTAGTCCACCTGTCTGGTTTACAGCTGAGGCAATGGAGTGCGGAGGGACTAAGAGGTGAACTAAGTAAGCTTCTCTATTTCTCAGTGGAGAGTCCTCCAACTGCATTACGGTTAGCCAATGAGGAATTTAATGGTGCTAATATTTTTTGAAATGGAACTGGTTAATCAAGAAAGTACTTGAATTTTTTGAAACAAACCTTGACAAGATAAGTGGCCCTGACCAAGATGAAAGCAAACAAATGGGACAGGTTGGCACCAGAATGCTGGAGTTCCATTATCTCCTGCACTCTACAACATGTTAAATGGTCCAGACAAAGCATCTATTTTGTCCATGCTATGCACACTTTGGATTTTTATTATCTAATGACTAAGTATCTATTGATAGATCTAGGTTGAAGAGAACATTCCAATTTGGTGGGTTTCTGAGGCAGTGTAGGTAAATAATGCTCTCTTCCTTGCCCAGATTCTGAACTAATCAAGAAATAAATCAGCAGTGAGCTAATGGAGTGCTGAAAGATCACCTTTATTACAGATAGAACTCAAATAATATATCTTAGAGTGCATTCCGATGGGCTGGCTGGGCTAACTCCCAGAATCCAATGGGCTTTACCAGTCGCAGGTGACAGTGACCTATGTGGATAGAAAGGCTCGCTCCCTTGAGGCAAGGGGAGGAGCAGGGTCATATCAAACTTACTATTCTTATAAGTAACTTTCTGCCCACTTTTTTGCTGGTCAAATAAAAGGGAAGCAAATGAATCAGAGTTACGTTCTTTGAACTCCCCCGTAGGAAGGTATCTGTGGGGGAAGAAGAATTGTCTCCTAGCAAGGGTGTTTGAATTTTGTGGATTTTATTTTTTATGATACTTTACTCCCAGCTAGCTACAAAAGACATGAAACCCAATACTTTTGGAAAGGACCTCCTTCTTTATCAGATTCAGGGCCACGAACTATGTGTGAGGGTGAGCGTATGTTTTGAATGGCCTTGGCTCCATGGGCTGAGGGAACATCTCCCTCTATGGGAAGGTGGGGACAGAGGAGGGAGGGATCAGTCAGCTCACTAGCGAAGCAATACAAAGTGGAGAAGGGGGAGTTAGTATTCAATTTCTAATATTCAAATAAGGATTTTTATAAATATATTTGCAACTAGGTGAGAAGAAGAATGAGTAAGAAAAAGGGTTTTCTTTCTTTGCATGACAAAAACCAAGCCTAGAAAATTCACTTATCCCTAATATTACTGAGTTATGACTATTCATTAGAGACTGTACTAAGCAATGGGAATATAGCAACAAGTCCAATCTGATGATAGAACTCTCCTCTTGCTGAGCTTATATATCCCAGTGGGGGCAGAAGTTGAGACTTAGTAGCCTCCCATGTATCTGCTTTGCCGAGTCAATCAGAGCAGGGCCACGTGCTGGGCTCCTCTGTCACTTCAACAGTAAGAGTCACAGGGTCACCAACAAGTCCCCATCATGCTGGAAAGGGCCACACATCAACGAAACCAGGTACTGACTTCAGACCTGAATGCCAGCAGGAGAGTAGCAGCCAGGTGAAAAAGAGACATGATGGCAGAAATACCATCAGATCTGAGGACTCCTTCGATCCCCTGCTACAAAGACCTGGTAAGCTTCTTCCCCCATCATACACCCAGACATCATTTTGAGTAGAGAAGGAAGAAGGTCACAAAATCTTCAAGTGCCTAGATCTCCAAAGAAAAGGACTTGAGTGGACCTTGTTAAGACTTGTGAAAATTAATTAAAAAAAAACCCTCATTTAAAATGGAATGAAGTTGCTAGAAGAGAGAACTCTCATGCAGATGCCACTCAACACACAGTACTGACCCCAACAGGAAGAGACTACCTTTCATCTCCAACGGGAAGTGGCACTACTTTACTGCCTCAGCAGGAGAAAGCAGAGATTCCTTGTGGCCGAGAAGCAGCTCAGCCAGTGGGAGACTAACATAGCTCGGCCAATGAAGTCACTACACTTTGAACTTAGTTTTCTCCAAAGAACTGTTTGTATATGGAAGCCCCTCCCAGGTTCATAAAAGAGCATTTCTCTCCTTTGTTTCTTTGGACTTTAGCATGTTTCACCATATGACCATGTGTCCCAAATTGCAAGGCTTTTTGTTGTCATTGTTCCAAAATAAGCCCATTTTGCAGAAGAAATATCTAGATATTTGTTTAAGGTCAATAGAGTAAGTTACTAGCAAGTGAACCAAATGTTTTAACTAAAGTGACTGAAGTATTTTTATCTGAGTAAAATTTACTTCCTTTTTCCTGATACCTGTAGGAGGGAGATCTGCCAGAGAGGTTGAGTAATTCATGACCTTTCCTTAAGATGCTGTGGAGATGATTTCACATATACATCAAAGGTACTTGTATGCCTCAGTGCTGACTCTTTGTCCCAGGCAAATTCTGAGACATTTCCTTTCTTTCTTTGAAGCTGATAGTCTTTGGGAAACTTCACCAACTGTACCAACTGGGAATTATTTGTCAGTGATTCCCATTGTACACTTTATCCTAATCTTCAAGTGGCTAGATCCCCAAAGGAAAGGACTTGAGTGGATCTTGATTAAGACTTGTGAAAATTAATTTAAAAAAAAAACAACCTCATTTAAAATGGAATCAAGTTGCTAGAAGAGAGAACTCTGCATGAGAGTTGCAGGATAGCAACTCTGCTATCCTGAAGGTGGCAGAATGGTCAGAGGATAGGATAGAGATGGTCATAGAACTTGGGACCACATGGAATACATATGGTTTAAGGTACTGAGATTTGGGCTCCTCTTGGGGAAGTGAAGATGGGCCTCAGTGGGAGGGAAAGGGAGTTGGTAAGTCACAGCAGGGCTGGATCAAAGACTGCTCAAAGGTTTTTGTGTGTTTTATTTGGTCCAATGGACCTCTTTAATCTTTTTGTATTGTCTTGATTTCTTCCCCTTTCTATTGTAAGTTCAACCCCCAGTTTTATCATTCAAACTGCTTTCTCAAATATCAGCAAAGACCTCCAAATTACAAATCCATCAATGCACCCACCACCCTCCCACTGCTTTCTTGTTTCTGGGGTTCACTGTTGAAATTTTGCTTCTTTATGATTCTGAGAATGCAATGCTGATTTCTTCTATCTTTAAAAAAATTCTTTGTCAGTCTCTGCTATGGGCTAATCTGTGTTCCCCCAAATTCATTGAAGCCTTAACTCCCAATACCTCAGAATATGACTAAATTTGGAGGCAGGGTCTTTATGGGTAAATGAGTTAAAATGAGGTTATTAAGGTTGGATCTAATGCCATATGAGTTGTGTCTTTGAGAAGAGGAAATTAAGACACAGACATGTACAGAGGGAAGACTTATGAAGACAGAGGGAGAAAATGGTCATCTCTAACCCAAGGAGAGAAGCTTCCAAAGAAACCATACCTGCTGACATCTGGATCCCAGTCTTCTAGGCTTCAGAACTACGAGAAAATAAATTTCCGTCATGTGCCATTCCATCTGGTTACAGCAGCCTAGTAGTTTTCTTCATTATTTTTGTTCTCTGCTCATCCTCTAAAGGTAGACATTTCCCAAGGATCAGTCAGCACCTCAGTCTTTATGCTTAGCTTTACTAATGCTATTTACTTTCAAAAATTCAGTTGTTACCTTCTTGAACATGAACAAATTTATTAAATTGAACCGTATGATGTGCCATTTTTATAGGTTGAGGTGGCTGGCTATTGGTAGTTTCATATGGCTCAACCTAATATGCTTCTACTGTGAACTTTGCCGAAGCTCGAAGCCTACAGGTCCCCATGGTTTTTACGTGCATCTACATGATTACACCATAAAAACCTCCTGAATAAGACATCCCAAATAGAACTTAACCATCTTCATAGGAAACCTCTAGGTTTAAAGCATTGGCCTTATCTATGGGTCATTCTTTTCTTTCAATGTCACATACCAGGGTAATAACATGTGTGGTATTATTGCCTACCTGCCACGCCCACCTCTTTAGCACAGCTCTTAAGGGGGAATACCTCTTATTGAGGAACCTAACACTTTGTGATTTAAAGTACAGTCCCTAGACCTGCAGCAATCTCCTTGCCTGGATGCCTGTTAGAAATAAAGAATTTCAGTCCCCACTCAGACTTGGTCTATCAGAACCTGTTTTTAATTTTTTCTAAGGTCCCAAGTGATTCTTTGATCCACCTCTGCCCTGGCTGCCTTTGAATGTAGTGGTGGCCATTGAAATTCTATTTTTCCAGAAAGATTATAAAAATTTATTTTCCCCTGGCCACAGGAGAATATAGTGTATAAGAAAACCCAGCACATGCTACAATGCTTGACACACAGTAGGAACTGAGGATGATTCTTTTTTTTTATTTTTTTTATTTCTGACGATGATTCTAAACCAAGTTGCTGAGCAGAAAATATAAGTGGGACTCTGTTCTGCAACCTCTCCAACACACACATGCACACACACACACACAGACCAGCAATGCTTCTAGAGAGCCAATATGGATACTAACACACCGATCACTAGGAATCATGCCCTTTCTTATCATTCCAAAGGATTACTTTGCTGGTTGTGGCGATCTGGGCAACCTAGGAGGTAGCTTGACAAGGTTACTTAGGTCAAAGCAGGATAACAAGCAGCAGAAGAAAGAGCTCTACGCTATTTAAGAAAATAAATAAACAGCCCTGATCATGCTCTTAGAGCTGGCAGCTTCACTTTGCAGTTGGATAAGCTGTACTTGTCTTCCTTGTTTCTCTTTGTTTATGAGGATTTCTATGTTCTTGCCTGTTGATAATGTGATTCGCTTAGCCAGACAAGCAGGTACTGTACACAATAAGTTATTCTAAATAAAAGGGGTGATTAATCAAGGAAAATCCAACTGTGAGCCCTAGTACCACTCCTTCCTGGCTGGTCCCAGACTCCCAGCTTGTTTATTTAGTGTCACCCATAGTCTGTCATGGCTGACCTAAAACTATCAGGAACAGCCGCGATGGCAGCCAAGCATAAACAAAAATCCGAACTGAAGGTGCGGAGGGACCGCCGTTGCACAGATAAGATCTATTGCTGTAATAGCCCTTGATTATGAAGACCAAAGGAGAAAAAAATACCAAATATACAGACACTTTTCTGCTTATTTATACATGAAGAAGGAGGGGGAAGCAAATCATTTACAAAGAAGAGGGGAAAAAGGGACTAAGGTTTCATTACATGTCAGTGTTTCTCAGTTTATACAACCAGATTCTGTGATAGCAGGGGTTTGCTTCTGGTCTCCTTTGTTTGTGTATTGACGTTTTGCAACGCTTTAAAAAAAATGGCACACTGGGTCCAGAGAGAAAGAGGAATTGAGGCAGGAAAACCAGCTAGGCTACTTAGAGAAAAAAGGTTTTTTATTTCCATGCAACTATTGTAACTGAGTGATGATTTAGGCCACAAATGACTATGTTGTGAGACCCTCTTCCATGTGAAATGATGCGTTAGGTTATGCTTTTCAGATGAAGAGGATCCCTTATTTACTGCAGGTGTGCACGATGTATTTTTAACATGCAAGAAGCAGTCCTGAGTAAATTCCTCAGTCCTCTGTTTGCCATAGTATTCTTTTGGCAGTGGAATCCTTTTACTTTTCATCAGATTATTTAATTTAATAAAGTTTGGGGATTATTTGGAAAGAAAGTTACCTGGAGATGTTTCTTATCAGAAAGGATGTAGGTGCCAGCTTCAGAGCCCATCTGGGTACTGCCTTAAGATGTACCATGAGAAGATTGCTTTCACCCCAAGAGGCCCACAAGTTCTGGGAAGCAATGGAAATGGATCTCTTCTTTGTTGTTTGTAGGTACTTCGCTGCTGTTGCTCACGTTCCATGGGCCAAATTCATCCACTTAATGGAGAAGTGTGCTTGTCCTACTAGCCTTCCAATTTGTAAAATGTGTAAGAGGAAGGGCAAGATGCTTCCAATAGGATACTGATATTGAGGAATACTGCTTTATTGTTCTCTGCTGGTCAATTACTGGGACAAATGGCTGCAAGAAGTTCTCCCCAATCTACTCCCTTGCAGCCCATGCAGTAATACATTTCACTGCAAAGAGGACAGCTCTAATGCTTTATCACATTCCAATGTGCAAACGGGAAATTGCTGGTAAGGTACTTAATGCTAAATGCATCCATTTTTGTATACTGACATTGCCTGGGACTCCAGATAAATTTCAACAAGTCACTCTCGTGCACAGAGGAATTGGGATCTCATTCTCCGAGGTGCTGGTGGAAACAGAAGGCTCTGCCTAAAGAAGGCACAAAATAGGGTTGGCTTTATCCGGATGCTGCAGTGAAAAGGTGCAATGTTCTACCAGCTACTGTGATGTGAATGACTGACAATTCATTTTCTTTTCCCTCTTGGATGTTTCGTGGTTTGGAAAGATGCATTTGGGAGAGGCTGGCATTCGGACACAGGAGTCCGGGAAAGAACAAGTGTTGGGCTCTAAACTAAGGTCCACATTTAGATGGATATGTCGGTCCTTCTTCTCCAACCTGTTCTACGCTCATATTTCTACTTTAGCAGTCTCATAATGATTTGACATCCAAAGTCTTTAAAATGCTTCTGAAGTACAATACTATTTTCTCTTTGCCAGCTTAAAGCCTAGCATTGTCTTCCTCTGATCCCTGCCAGTCCTTTCCCTAAGGCTCCACTTTCTACCTTGGAAGAGCTCTCGGGGCCTGGAGGCTGTTTTTCAGGGGCTGCTTCTGTACACAGATTATTATTGTCATTGAGGTCATTTTGGGGGTGAAATATGATGACCAGAATCAAGTGATTTATTGTCATGTACATTGGTTATGTTCTACTTAATTTTTCTCATCTATAAAAAATGTTTTTCCTCATACAATTTTTAAGTTCAGATATAATTCACATATCATAAAATTCTTTAAAAACATATAATTTAGTGGCTTTGAGTATATGTATAAAGTTATGTAACCATCACCACTATCTAATTCCAGAATATGTTAATTATCCCACAAAAATCCCTACTTGCATCAGCAGTCAACCCCCATTCTTCCCTCTTCCCAGCTCCTGGCAACAACTAATTCACTTTCTGTCTTTGTGAATTTGCCTATTCTGGGATTTCATATAAATGGAATCATACTATATGTGGTCCTTTGTATGTGGCTTTTTTCATTTAGCATAATATATTCAAGTTTCATCCATAGACTGTAGTTTGTGTCAGTATTCTCATTTTTCTATCTGTTTTAGGTTTACAGCAATGTTGAGAAGGAAGTATAGAGATTTCCCATTTCCCCACGGCCCCCACACATGCATAGCTGCCCCTGTGGTCAGCACCACTCACCAGAACAGTACACTTTGCCAAGAATAACCCTGCCTCAACCACTACAAACACTGAAAGTCCCAAGTTTACATTACTGTTCACTTTTGGTGGTGTACATTCCATGGGCTTGGACAAATATATAATGCCATAACATCATTATACTATCATACAGAGTATTTCCACCTGCCTTAAACATCCTATGTGTTCTGCTTATTCATCTCCCTGCTTCAATACTTCAATAACTCCTGTTCCTTTTGTTCTCCAGAATGTCATATAGTTAGAATTTTACTGCGTGTAGTTTTTTTAGATTGGCTTCTTTTACTTAGCAACATGCATTCAAGCTTTCTCCATGTCTTCTTGTGGCTTAATAGTTCATTTCTTTGTAGTGAGGAATAATATTCTATTGTCTGGATGTACCACAGTTTATCCATTCACCTACTGATAGATATCTTGGTGGCTTCCAAATTTTGGCAATTATGAAAAAGCAACTATAAACATTCTTGTGCAGGTTTTTGTGTAGATATGTTTCTGAATTTTGGGGTTCATATCAGTGATTGCTGGGTCATGTGGTAACACTATGTTTAGAATTGTAAGAAACTGGCAAAGTGTCTTCCAGAATGGCTGTACCATTCTGCATTCACAGCAGCTTTGAGTAAGAGCTTCTGTAGCTCTACGTTCTCACGGGCATTTAGTGCTGTCATTGTTCTAGATTCTGGCCGTTTTAATAGGTATGTAGCTATATGTCATTGATGTTTGAATTTGCCTGTCTCTACTGACATGTAATGTAGAGCATCTTTTCCTATGCTTATTTGCCATCTGTATATCTTCTTTGGTTAGGTGTCCAAGTCTTTGTCCCATTTTGTAAAAATCAGGTTGCTTCTTTTCTTATTGTTGACTTTTAAGAGTTCTTTGTATATTTTGGGTAATAGTCTTTTATCAGATGAGCTTTTTGCAATATTTTCTCCCAGTTTTTGGCTTGTCCTGTATTTCTCTTGAGATTGTCTTTCACAGCGTATAAGTTTTTAATTTTGATGGAGTCTCATATATGAATTATTTCTTTTATGGGTTGTGTCTTTAGTGTTGTTTCTAAAAAGATGACCCATGTTCATCTAGATTTTCTCCTATTTTATTTTCTATGAGCTTTGTAGTTTTGCATGTTACACGTAGGTCTGTGATTCATGTTGAGTTAATTTTTTGAAGGGTATCAGGTTTGTGTCTAGATTCTTCTTTTTTTTTTGCATGTGGATACCCAGTTGTTCCAGCAGCATTTGTTGAGGAGTTTCTCTCTGCCCCATTGTGTTGCCTTTGCTCCCTTGTTGAAGATCAGCTGACTGCATTTCTGGTATTTCTGTTTTTTTCTATTGATTTGTCTGTGTTTTCTTTGCCAGCACCACACTGCCTTGATTTGGGCCTTACACTGCCTTACAGTAAGTCTTGAATTCGGGCAACATCAGTTCTTTGTTCTCACTCAGTATTGTGTTTGCTATTCTGGGTCTTTTGCTTCTTCATATAAAGCTGGAATCAGGTTGTTGGTTATTTTATTCTTTTTATGGTTGAATAATACTCAATTATATGAATGTAACACATCAGTTGATGAACACTTGGATTCTTTCAGCTTTGTGGCTGCAATGAATAATGCCACTCTAAGTAGTCATGCACACGTTTTGGTCTGTTCCCCTGTTTTCACTTCGCTTGAGTGTATTCTTAGACATGTGATTGCTGAGTCCCATGGAAACTCCATGTTTGACTTTTTGAGGAATTTCTGGACTATATTCCAATGCAGCTAAAATAGAAGTTTTTATAATGTGGTAGTTTATAATTTATATTCAACAACTTTCCATATTTCTATCAATTTATCTATAATTTTTTATAAATTTAACTCTTCAACACAGGATAATTAGGGCTTTGATTAGAGCTTCATTATATATATGAAATAATTAAGTTGAATTAGTTTAATTTGCATACCCATTCATTACAGTTTTTCTGATTTAAATTTTTTTAGCAGTCATTGCAGTCAGTATTAAAGACAAACCCCAAATATAATTATATTAATAATTGATAATATTACATGATGGATTGGATATACTAATAGCTATTAATAGAAAAACTGCATTGACAATATGTATTAATTCTGGTTCATTTTACTCTTTCTTGATTTTTCTTTGTTTAAATAATATCCTGTTTCACTGAACAAGATTACATGAGCCCATATCTCAGCTGTGAAATATTCTATTCCATTTAAACATATTTATAAAAATAAAATATATTTTAATTTACACGGCATACAAAAACACTTTAAATAAAAAGAACACATAATTAAAAGAAAGCAACTATTAACCTTGACAGTAGAATAATAAATGAACTACTTTGCCAATTGTTCTCTAGGCACTCAACAAATAATTAGCTAAATGATTGATTGTTTAAAGTGTTAGTCTAAACTATGTTGTTGGGACTAGCAGAAATTTGGAGGCTAGATACTTTTTAAAACATCTGATAATATTCAAGAATTTTTTTGAGGAATATGTATAAATATTGGGAACAAGTCCTACTGCTTGTGTTTCCATTAAAGGAGACATGACCCTTTATTCTGGGTCTGATTGTGTAATCATGTTATTTTTAATACATTAAGGATGGGCAGGATTCTCTGTTAAACTTAGGACATTACCTAGCTCCTATTTTTTACTTAGGTTCCATTTATCTAGCTCTTCAAATTTTATAGCAAGTTTAGATGTACTATTCCTGTATACTATTTAGTGTTGAGAATGGGATTAAAGGCCCATGAAAAATTGAATGAGGGGAAAAAAAACACCTCTGGGAGAGAGTATCAAGTGCATTTGAGAAAATATTAAGTTTAAAAAAATCAATAACTAAACATTTTGAAAGGTAAATAATACTAGACAGGAAGCAAACAAGCACTATTATGGTCAGTGGTCATATTAGAGACATTTTCCCTGGTAAGGATCTCATGGCACCAGGGAAACCAATACAGACTCTTAAGATGTTGCAATTGTTACTCATTTAGGAGAGTGTCTCATAGAAAAGACCTAATAGGGTGTTTCAGACCACATGCCCCTTGAAGATGGAAGGTGGATAGATCTAAAGGCCTTGGCTGTGACATGAAAGGCTGATGTGCTTTTGTGGAGTAGCCCATCAATTTGTGTGGCAAATTAGCAACATAGATTTACATAGTGAACTTGGGACAGGTAACAAAACCTTCTTGGGAAAAGCTTGCATATTTTTAATCTAAAAATAATTAATAGTTGATTCCAGTTTTAAAAGGACATTCATTATTCTGCTTGCCTACTATTGAGATTTATAATAATAATGTCATCATTATTCTTCTTTCAGAGATGAAGTCTCTACTCAGTGTCTCATTGGAATATTTCTTGTTTTTGTTATAAGCAAGTAACACATAACAATTTTAGTAAGCTTAAGTTGGTAAGGTGAGTTCATTATAAGGACAGAAGGATGTCTCAAGGAACCCAGTAACAGGAAGGAACTAGAACCAGGGAGTAGAAAGTTGTTTTCTCTCTGAAACGTTTTTTTTTTCCCGTATGACAGGTGAGAATATTTCTTTTTCACGTTTGTAAACCTATATCTTACATGTCTGAACACCCTAAAAATGACAGTCTTGAAGTTCTAAATCCAATTTCCATGAGAAGGTACTCTGGCTAAGAGTGAAGCGATCCTGATCCAATCCACCACATCCAAGGGGATGGAGCAATCAATACAATGACCGTCGATATGTCTGCCACCATGGATGGGATGGCAGTGAATGTAGTGTGCCTGGATGGCAGTGTAATGTAGTGTGTTTTGTATGGTATGGGGAGGGATGGGTTCAGTAGGTATCAGATAGAACTAATTTCAAATAAGTCACATAGAATGAGAGTGTAAACAGACAACTGTCCCATTCCCCGACAGTAGCTATAAAATTCTACTGTCTTAGGAACTCTGCATGTGGTTACTACAGAAAGAAAGCAAATATTGATTTACATGCATCTTTTTTTAAAGTACAAATCAAAGGATGCATTCTTAAGGGAGAACATGGCAGATATTGTTTACCAATCTTTTGAATTCATACTCCAACCAGGGGGAAAATCAATTGCTTTTTAGTTGTCTTTATTAAAAGTCTTGTGAGGTCTTCAACAAAGAGCTGTCAGTTCAAGAAATTTCAGAGCCAAGTAACTATTTATTCAAGGGCAATGTATAAAAGTGCAGTTGAACATGGCAATTGGGAGGTTGTGGGAGTGACTGCTAAAATATGGTGCATGATGTTGTCTTTCCCCACACCCTTGAGGAATGGAACCTGCATAGACTTTGATCTTAACAGAGATGTTTTAGAGGTACTCAGTATTCTATAACTACTCAGATTAAAATGTCATAATAGTATGTTAACTGTTGCCCAGGAAAATTCTGCTTTAAGAATTTTATATGTCTTAAAAATAAAAGAAGTTCTAGCATTTCCTTCCTTTGTTCATTTTGCCTTTATTTTTATATGCGTATGTTCAGCTATAACCCATTTTAATCATGCAATTCTCTGTTTGCAAAAATAAAGCTAAAAAAATCACAATAAAAAAACAGACATATATGTCTTTACAACGAAGGTGGTTAAAGAGGTGATTGTTGCTAATTTGATAGGTGTCATTTTATTATAGTAGGAGGTAGAAGCTTCAAAAACAGAAGGAGGAGATCACCTTAATTGGGACACCACAAATCAAAAACTGTCTTCGTGAAGGAAGATGAATTTAAAAATGTAGGGGGAGGAATTACAGGGGAAGGGAGTATCATGGTCAAAGTCACTGGGTGAGGAGGGAGTGATGGAAATAAACATTTTAAAGCCAATATTATGGGACAGAGATGTTAAGAAGTATACACATACTTTAAGTCAGTGGTAATAATGAGCATTTGGCTGGAATATGGAGTATAAAGAACAGAGTACTGGCTGCTATAGCTTTGCATATGAGTATGGAATTGTTGGACAAAAATGGCTGTGCAAGCTGAAACCACACAAAGTGATCCTACTAGTCAATGGGAAAATTATAATTACATAGTGACTTTTAAAATTTTTTCAAAAGACTAAAAGCTATCTTATTGTCAGTTATAAATGTGTAGGTAAATAAAAAAATACAACCAATACATTGTAATAAAAACATGTGAAACACTGAGAGTTGAAGCACATTATTATTTTTATAAAACTCCTATCTATAGTAGTTTTAACTTGTACTTGTCCTCTTTTGGTCTATAAATTATGATAGAGAATGAACATTTTTCTATGCATTGGCACACTGTCATACTCTATTCTAAGTTTCAATTAGCTTCCAACATTTTATCTTCTGGCTTTCAGTTTGCAAAATATCTCTAAAAGCTTCTTTAATGTTGAAGTTGTTTGCTGGCATCACTTCCTCTGGGACATCATCTTTTTTGTCTAAACCACTTTCTTCGTGTAATGTGAGAAGTTGACCTTCACCGAGTTCTCTAGTTGCAGATCCCGAGTCTCTCAAATGGTAGCTTTGTCAACAACCCTATTGTTGACAGCAGTTCCTTCCATAAGTCTATTTACATTGGATTGAAATTTCACTTGACGTTACAACTCATTTTTTTTGCTGCATTTTATCTTTTCTTGCCAGTTCTTTCTTTCAGTTATTCTTTTTTTTTTTTTTTTTGAAAATGTCATTTGGGTTTATCACTCAGAGACCAGAAGACAGCATGACTGTATGATTTGCTGTCTGTGCTTGAACCGCATAACTGTTCTATTTCAGTGGCCAATCACTGGCAGACTTTGAAAAAAGATGTGATTAGTCATTGATGATGATGCATATCTGTTATTTACTTAGTGATTTATGGACTGAAGAGCTGGTTGTGAAGTTTGTAATTTATGCAGTTACTCACAGTTAATATACTGTGGTCACTGAAATTTGAGCCACTTTGTTAGGGGACTGGTATAATTTCACTGAGCCGCAGTAACTGAAATTCATAGCAGTGCCCTGTAAAGTCAGGACTGCCAGAGATTAGAGACAAAGTTTCTGGAGAATATGAAAATAAGGACAAAAAGGGCCATTTTAATGTCTTTTAAAAAATTAAGTTGAAATCATAAAAATGCATTTTAAAATATACAAAACAATAGCATTTAGCATATTTCCAATGTTGTACAAACACCACCTCTCTCTACTTTCAAAAGTTTTTCAGTGTGCCAGAAAAACCTCTGTGCCCATTAAGTAATCACTCCCCATTTCCTCTCCCCCATTCCCTGCTTAAGTACCAATCTATGTTCTGTCTTTATGGATTTGCCTATCTGGATATATTATATGAAATGAATCATACAATATGTGGCCTTTGTGTCTGGCTTCTTTCACTGAGCACGATATGTTCAAGGTTTCTATAAGTTGTATGTATTAGTACTTCATTCCTTTTTATAGATGAATAATATCCTATTGTATGAATATATCTCAATTTGTTCTTCATTCATCTATGGGCATTCGGGTCATTTCCATTTTCGGGTAGTACCGCTAGAAATTTTTGTGAAACTTTTTGAGGAATTGCCTGTACCTTTCTTGTCATGCACTAACGTGTGCATTTCTTTTGGGCAAATTGCTAGGCCTTAGGGTTTGTGTATGTTCAGATTTAGTAGATGATGCTAAACAGTTTCCCAACTCGATTCTACAAATTTATATGACCACAACAGTATATAAGAATTATATTTGTTACAAATCCTTGTCAACATTTGGTATTGTCAAGTTTTCTAATTGTAGCCATTTGGGATGGGTATGTGTGGTATATTGTAGTTTTACTTTGCATTTCCCTAATTTTCGTCAGGATGAACAACTTTTTATGTGTTAATTTTCTATTTGGATATTCTTGTGTGAAGCACCTATTCAAATCTTTTTTCGTAGGGTTATCTGTTTGTAAAAGTTGATTTATAGGAATTGTTTATTCATTCTGGATGTGAGTCCTTTGTTAGTTAATATGTGTTGTGAATATTTTCTGTCATTCTGTGTGTTGGCTTTTCTCTCAAAGGTGTCTCTGATGAAAAGAAATTTCTAATTTTAATGTCTGTCAAGTCATCAATCATTTCCTTTATGGTAGTATTTGTGTATGTGTGTGTGTGTGTGTGTGTGTGTGTGTGCACATCTTATTTAAGAAATTTTTGCCTCACTCCAAGCTAATGACAGTATTTCCTATGTAATCTCCTAGAAACTTAATCGACTTTCCTTGCACTGTTAGATTTACAGTCCGCCTGGACTTGATTTTAGTGTGTGGTATGAGGTGTAGAGGACAAGATGAGCTTTTTCTTACCGACTCCCACTTGACTCCAAAGGCCATGCTGTTTTCTCACCACACTGCAGTGCCGTCTTTGCAATAAAGCAGGTGGCCATACACGCATGGATCTGTTTCTGGTCTCTTTTGTTTCACTGGTGTTTTTAGTTGTCATTGTGCCAGTACCCCAGTGCCTTGAATATCGTAGCTTTATACTAAATTTACATACCTAGTTATATAAATTCTTTAGCTTAGTTTTTCATGTTCAAGATTGCCTTGGTCATTTTTGTCCTCTTGCAGGTTTATATTGCAGTTTTGAATTCATTTGGTAACTTCTACACACATTCATACCATGCACTCTCAAACAGCAAAACAAAACAAAACACAGCTACCTTTCCTGGTGGGATCTGACTCCTCTATAGATCAATTTAAAAAGAATTAAGGTCTTTAGAACATGAGTCCTCCAATCTACAACCTTTATATATTCTTCCATTGTTGAGGTCTTAGTTATATTTTATAATATTAGATATAGAAGATTTATACAACCTTTTGTTAGATTTACTCCTAGGTATTTAATGGTTTTGATGGCTATCGTAATTGGTATATTTTAAATTTCATTTTTAATTGCTCTTGCTGATATATAATCAATTTTTAATATTACTCTCGTATCCAGTGACCTTGCCAACTTTGTTAATGCTAAGAGTGCATATATAGATTATTCAACCATAGTCCTTTAATCTATGAATAATAAGCTTTCAATTCTTATAAACTATTTTTTTCCTTTGCTCTTGTGTTTTTGGAATAGCAAGAACTCGAATATAGTTTTGGATATTAATGGAGATTACAAACATAGTGGTCTTGTTCCTTATCTCAGGGAGGGGAGCAGTTGGTGATTGTGCCATATTTTTATCCATATCGCCAATCCCCACCCCCTTGCTCAGATCCCTATCTCTTAGGTTAGTGCTTCTCTTTTTTTTTTTTACTTTTTAGTATTATATTTTATTGTTTATGCTCTTACAATTTTCCCCACTTTCCCCCTCTTTGCCCGCCTCTACCCAGCACCCCTCCACCAGGCAATCACCACACCATTATCTGTATTCTTGTCATGCATGTACATTCTTTGGCTACTCCCTTCCCCTTCTATCATCCAGTCCCCTCCACCCCCTGCCCTGCAATATCTGTCAGTGTGTTCCATGTACCCACGCCTCTGTTTCTGTTTTGTCTGTTAGTTTAGTTTGTTCATTAGATTCTGCATTTAAGTGAGATCATATGGTATTTATCTTTCTCTGACTGGCTTATTTTTTCCGAGTCCACCCACCCTCTCTCAAAAGACAGGAGCTCCTTCTTCTTCTATGTTTCAATGTGTCTCTTCCTCATACTATGAAAGTGTACACACATGTAGAATGCTGGTTAGAATGGGGTGACAATGTTTGGACTATCATGTGTCTGTTACGTAATATGGAGCTATTATTTAAAAAGAGAGGAGGATACTCTCCAACTCAGGGAGGACATAGTGGTGTCAGTACTTGGGCTGGTGGAAGGCAGGAAGTGAAGGAAAGCTGGGCATGATTGCCATTATCACAGCGTCCTCATAACAAACAGCAGGGATCACTGGTCTTGTGTGTGCTTAGTTCTGTTCTTTCGAGAATGATTTCCAGCGAACTGTCTGGCTGATCGATGTGTATGAAGCATATACCATCTCCACTGTCTACAGGTTGGAAGGCTCTTCCTGGCTTTATCCTGAATCCATTCCTGCACAGTTGGTTGGTCATCACTAACCCTCCTTCCGATAGGGGTATTTCTGCAGCCCTAAGTCCCCGAGCCTGGAGGAAACGCCCAGAAAGCATTGACACCCTGGCCATTTCACATTTGGAGATTCTGGAGAATTGCTGGCTTTGCGGGATTTTCCCAGAAGCCAGACTTAGAGAGAGCAGAGGGGAAAGGTAAGCAGAAAAGGACCCTTTTGTTAAGGGTCTTAAATGCTAATCTGAGACCTTTGGACTAACTGTGTTTACCATGGAGAGCCACTGAAGGCTTTTGATCAGACGATTGAATTGATCAAAGCTATATTTTAGAAAAATCAATCCCATGGTGGTGTAAAGCCTGGTTTGGAAGGGGAGAGATCAATTAGAAAATGATTTTAAGAGTCCAGCTCAGACTTAATGAGAGCCTGACCCATGGTTTTGGGCATGTGTAAGAAAAGTGGATGGAATGGAGGAACACGGTCCCAGAACCGAGCCCGGTCCCTGCCCATTGTGGGTGCTCATTCACTGCTGAGTTATCAGGGAATTGCAAGACAATAGTGCAATTTATGGCTCTGTTCCTGATAGTAAAAGAATTCTGACTAGATTATCTTATTGCTGTCCTCCATCCTGCTACAAGGCCATATGTAGCTGGTGTATTCTTGGCAATTTTACAGGACAGTTGCTGCCTTGTGTGCATCTGTATCCAATATAGACTGCACCGGGTCTTTGCATTTTCCTTTTCCTGTTCTAGGGCTTTCGACTCTGTCTTCCCAGCTGTCTCCACCACGGCTCCTCCCGGTTACTACTCAGTTTTCTGGAAGCATCAAGATTAGAGGGAGAAATCTTAGGAACAGATAATGTGAGAGCACCAAATTATAAAACTAAAAGGTGGTTGATTGTGTCTACATTTTCCTTTAGAAAATGCAGTCCATTGCACTTTGAGGGGAAAAATGCCATGCTGAGCTGCTCTTTCAGAAACTCAGTATTTACTTGTTCTATCCGCTCAGCCAAATTCTAATGACTCTGTAATGAAAAAAAAAAAAAAAAACAGGTGCAAATAAAATTATCCAGGGATTCAATAATTAGACTCCCTTGGAAATCTCGATGTCAATGGAAAATCCCAGAGAAATGGGTCACAAAGCAAGGTAAGGGGAGTCTTTGGCTTAGCTGGAATCTCAGTGCAAAGAGAGTAAAGGAAACTGCTTTATTGAGAACAGGCTCATGTGTATCTAATGTCAGGCATTTGGAAGACTCAGAGAGTCTACAGTGATGTGACATTATTTGGTGGGGAAGTTTCAGTAATGAAAATGTAAATGTTGCTACTGCAGAAACCTGGGAGACTCGACAGAGTCAGCAGATGTGAGTCCTTATATAAGCCAGGCCTCCAGACTGCAGGTTGTTACGAGGCATGGAGATCAGTTAAATCGGAGAAGTATAAGGGGTGAAAAAAACATGTGAACTGTGTTAAGTGTGAAATGTTCAGAGCATTTGGTAATATTGAAGCACTGAAAGGCATGCAGATATTCAATAAATATTGTTGATTGTTGCAGTACAAGATAACCATCAAGCCTTGCTGTAAAACTACTCGTACAGATGAAGTCTTTGTGGTTACTATGGATTATCAAGAGTTAGAATGGACTCTTGATTAAAATAGTTCCACGCATTTGGAAGTATCTTAGAAATCTGGGTAAATTACTAATTGCCTTATGTTTTAATTTCCTCAATTTCATAAATTATTTTCCAATCACTCAAATCCATTTTCAAGTTTCTTGAGATTTCTCTGTCTAGTTACTATCTTTGAATTTCCTGGATTCTCTGGTGATAGGATACATAGATAGGAAAAAAAAAAACCCTTTAAGATAAAACTATTATAATTTAGTCTGGACACCTCAGTCACCAGGCTGTCCTGGTGAGGTTCCCACTGGAGCTTATTTTGAGTTCTGTATAATAGCTAACTCAACATGCATCACAAACATTTGTGGTAAAGACTGTTAGTATTGTTCTCATTTGCCTGTGAAGAAAATGAGAACCTGAATTTAAGAAGTATCCTGCCCTGACTGGTGTGGCTCAGTGGGTTGGACATCATCCCACAAGCCTAAAGGTCGCTGGTTCGATTCACCATCATGGCACGTGCCTGGGCTGTGGGCCAGGTCCTTGGCTGGGGGTTTGCGAGAGGCAACCAATTGATGTTTCTCCCACACATCGCTATTTCTCTCCTTCTCTTTCTTGGTCTCTTTCTCTCTCCCTAAAAATAGATAAGTAAATAAAATCTTAAACATAAAAACAATGATTAAAAAAAAAACAGAAGTTGCCTGAGGTCATTTGGTTTCTGAGCAATGATGGAGTCCTGGTCTTTTGACTCCAGCTCCTTTCTGTGTCAATTTTGCTGTCACATGAGAATTAGCTAATTATTCTTTGTTTCATTCTTGATGTTATTGTTTTGGAACATTTTGTTTACGTGTCTAGTTATTTATCCCAATGGGATTTTATACTTTTCCAGGACAGAAGGAATGAATGTTTTATACATCTTTACATCTCTTAAAGCAAATGTTATCTTGCCTCTAAGATTTTAGCAAAGGTTTTTAGTGGAATAATGTCTGTTCTAGTTCTTTTATGGTTCTTTCTCTACTTCTCTGTTCTTGGTCAGCCAGTCAGTACTCATTTATTTGGCAATTATCTCATTCTTTTTATCGTGGATCTATTGACCTCTGGTATGTGATACTGCTGTCTTGAAAGGGGCCGAAGGACACAAAGGATTGTCTTCCGAGGCTTATGTAATTGTGCATGCCTTTGCTCTAAGAGTCTGGGCAGCCTTGCCAACCAGTTCATACAGGTGGGCACAGTTCTTCACACACAGTGTAATAGAACAACAGTGAAAGGTAGGGGGAGGAACACCCCATGAACTTGTTATGAATGGATTAAAAATTAATACACATGTATATATATATATGATGTTGCTTGAAGCATATTTTGTCTATGTTAATGTTTACTCTTCAGTCTAGAGGCCATCTTTTGGATAGCCTGATGGCTTTGGGCTACATTGTGGCTGTGAATCCCACGGTTTACTGGTCCCAAAGCCCAGTGCAGTCAAACACAAAGACTATGGGATATTTTCACACCTACTCTGACTAGGCGTGTGGCCTCTCTTTCCCTCAGTGTCTCATTTATAAAATAGGAATAGTACTAATGCATTTGATGGGACTGCTTTATAGTCATATCACAATGGAACGTCAAACATTAGCAAAGCTCAGTGACACGCATGAATGGAATTATGGGAAGCGGAGAAACGGCACTCACCACACTCACCATACCTGCGCGTGCTTCAGGCTGCGTGCAGCTTCTGATGCTCGTTTCCTACTGGTTTTTATGCCCCCGTTCTATTTACACGTGGAATGAATTTATGTGCTTACATTTTTCATGTGTAGTTTGGTCACACTAAAAAGAAAAGGTTTTTTGAAAGCATTATTATCTTGGGGGACTCTTGTACTTTTAATCACTACTCTCCATATTTAGGGTTTACAACTAGCCTATGAACTATTTGCCCCAGACTGAAGCTAGCAGATGAGGTCTCAGTCAGTCTTGAAATGTGAATTTAGAACAAATTTTCAAAACTAATAGAGTGCTATTTTAAATATGAATGGGGTCTAAATTATAGTAAAATCTAGTTCTAAGTAGCTTGGTTTAACACTAACAGGTTATGACAATATTTTTACAAATATATTCTAATGGGTAGATGGCATCACTTCTATCAGCAGGGTCCAGTGGGCTTTTCCACCGTGCTGGCTTTTACTCATTCTGCAGGTGTATCACCATTTTCAGCTCTATCATATACCTAAATGGCTTCACTGTAAATAAATGTATGTATTTACCTGAAGTGGGGGAATAAGAAGCACTTTTTATTTTGGAGAGAATACATACAATTTTAGAAATTGTGTCTCTTTTTGTGAGGTATTTAAGGACACTAACCTTGTATCCCAGAACACTCTACTCTATTTACTAATTTTGCTATATGAAAATTGAGTCAGGTTTGTATTGATAGGGACTATTTTTAATTTTCTTTCATTTGGGGTTAAAATAGCATTTGGCTCTGGGCTGGCAGGACAGCTTGCTGGCATCTCCTGATGTTCGCAGCATCACCGTCATCGAGGGTCCTGGTCCGGGTTTGTTTACAGACAAGAAGGGAGGCAGGACCTAAACATTTAGGAGGTCACTTGACAGGAATTGTTTAAACACCAGCATTCATAATCAGGTGTGAAAACACGAATCCTTCTGTGTGTATGTTTACTTTTTAAAGTTTGTTATTTACAAGCATCTTGCCCATTCTAAAAATGTCTAAGACACCCGGAGTTTGTGTGTGGAAGATTTGGCTCCTACTAATACTTCAGAGAAGGTAAATAAATTATGTGTTGTTGAATGCTGGGAATCTTGCTGATAGTGTCTTTCTGATGGGATAAGTCCCGTGTGGAGAAAAGAAGTGGAGAGAAGGACAAAAAAGAATTGCAAATGAAGAGAGGAAGAGGAGAGTGCGGGCAGGCATGATCGGATGTGTGCCCCCCATCCTGAAGTTATCCACTAGGCAGCCTGTGGTCAAAAGGTGCTGTGGCGAATTGCCTGGGAGAGGAACTGTGGTGAGGCTCAACTCTCAAATCCCTAGGACCTGCGTGGGCCAAAGCATCAGAACCTGCCCTAAAAAAGAGGCCGAATGAGGGTTCATTCTACCAGCATATTGTCCAGTCATTACAAGAAAAGACGCAGTACTACCTTCCCGCATGGCCTAAGGATGGTTTGGTCAATGAGGGGCCACATGTACAGTGATGGTCCCTGAGATCATGACAGAGCTAAAAGATTTCTATTAGTGACATCGTGGCCATCAGAACATTATAGCCCAACATATTACTCATGTGTCTGTGGTGGTGCTGCTGTGAACTGCCAGTCGTATTAAAGTACAGTCAAGTTCAACTGTATGCAGTGCATAACACTCAAGAATGATAATAAATGACCATGTTATGAGTTCATGTATGTACTATAGTATGATTTTTAATTGTAATTTTAGAGTGTACCCTTTCTTCTTATTAAAAAACAGTTGCTGTAAAACAGTACGCCGTGTTACCCCAGTAGCAGACTCAGACCTCTCATATTTATCGCATCTTGATTGCATCATTTTCATTTGTGCTTCATTTCATCTTGTGTTGTTTTCATCAGTAACATGCTGTATAGGTTTTCAGCCTAGAAGCAAAAAGGCTAGACCATATAGCCTAGGGGTGTCATAGACCAGACAGTCTAAGTTTGTGTAAGTGCCACTGTGATGTTTGCACAGTGACAGAATCACTTAATGATGAGTTTCTCGAAATGTGTCTTTGTCCTTAAGTGGCACATGTTTGTATTTGGGAGCTAAATCTATGCTTGTCTGATTTTTGGACCCTTGGGGAATGTGCTTATTTGTGCACCAGGAGACTGAGAATCCCTAATAGGACATTGGATCCAGTAGACTGCAGGGAGAGAAACTCCTTTTTCTGGGTTTCATGGCTGGACTCGGTTACTTCAAACCATCCCCAGGTGGGGCAGCAGGGAGTGGACTTTCCTGGCACACATTTCTTAGTTAACAACATAGGAATGTCATAAATAAAGCTTCCAGTTTATTGTGTTGATCTTACATTAGTACATGCTTTTCTTTGGCCATGTTTTATTTAGTTATATATTAAGGTTATTACTGATATTCAGTCATGTTCATAAAAATCATATTAATATTGCTATAATCTCCCCTTTTTGCAACATTAAAATTATAATTGGAAATATTAATCATTCATTTATCATAATCATCTCTGTCAAGTAGAATATTAACTATAGTTCTTTTCTTTAGAATTTTCAACCAATGATTATCATAGTTTTTCTGCAAGGATGTTTAGAACAATTTATGCCCAGAGTAAGCTCTTTGTTGTTTGTTTACCTGCCTTCAATTGCATCCTTAATCTTCACCATGCATTCTGAATCTGCACTTACTAGATGTTAACAAGTTGAGAATTGCATCAGAGCCAATACATTCTTGTTTCATTAACAATATTAATAGGAGAATGAATATGAACCTAATGGTTACCTTTGTCATAAAGATAAAAAATATCACTGAAAAGTGATTTTTAACTTCTTCATAATTTGCTGTCTACTAGAATATCCATCTCCAAGTTGACTAGAAACCTTCTGAAAAGGAACATTTTATTTTGTCTTAGGACCAAGAGACATCCCAGGTGCTTTCCATTCTCCTGCTCTGCTTCTGTATCCTATTTTCACCACCCCTCAACCACTGCTCCATCTGCAATCACTGCTCTCCTTGGGCCTCGTGCGTGGGCTGCTCTGCCTGCAGCTCTGCAACCAGGGTTCACGGTTTCAGGCCTCCCTTAGTAACAGTGACAGGCAGAGTGCCGATGGCACTGGGTCACCCACCCTCTCCCACCCCCGTGGCTACAGATTGCATGGAGGGACTGCACAGTGGGAATGGAAGAGTAAAACCTACAGTGTCATGGCTTCAATTAAACGCAGTGAAAAGCCTTACTGATCCCATGAGTTCTTCCACGTAGTATATTTAGGGCTGGAAATTCTTTGTCAAAATTGTTTTTAGTTTCTGTGGAAAACCAGTATAAAAAATGAAGAGCTAAATGTTCATCATTCTTTGTGGCTGTTGTCTATATGTAATGCCGCTGCCCTCTCATCAGGGCAAGATATCTGTTGAAGAGATATTGGTTTCCGTTAATAGACTGGCCTTTCCCTAAACTGCCTCTCTGAGGAGAAATCCAGGCCTGAAACAAACCCAACTGTGTTGCCAGAAAGTTAGGTCTGGCTCAGGGTGGGTAAATGAATCCAATTCAAATTCATCATTCTACCTCCAGGTCCATCCTCCCTTTAACTCCACCCTTCTTGCCATCTCATGGAAACAAACAAGCAACAAACAAAAAAATACATAAATATTGTGGAAAAATTTTAAGTTCTTATTTTCTTCCCCCAAATTCAATCCATTAGTGAGTTGAAATTATATCATAAATTCATCCGTTTCTTCTCTATCTCTAAAACGGCCATTCTACACCAAGCCACACCATCTCTCTTAAATT
Organism: Carollia perspicillata; assembly: GCA_004027735.1. Taxonomy (NCBI): domain Eukaryota; kingdom Metazoa; phylum Chordata; class Mammalia; order Chiroptera; family Phyllostomidae; genus Carollia; species Carollia perspicillata. The sequence continues at coordinate 28,595 of PVKM010010953.1, forward strand.
TCTGAATTGGCCTCATAATTCCTATTCTTGCTTTGGCTTTTGCCCTCCTTCATTCTATTTTCCACACATCAATAGCTAGCATGGTGTTTGTCCCCCTGCTTAGAATGTCCCCAAACCTCCTCATTCAATTTGGAATAAAAATTGCAAGTTTTTATTGGAAGATGTTGGCGGGTTTTGTGCAGGGTGGTTATGTGAGCTGGTTTACATGTTTAAAAGAGCTCAAGGCTGTGAGCTTGGCTTCTGTGAGAAAAATGCGACTGGAGGCAGCTGAGTGGAAGCAGGCAGCCTGGTCAGGAAACTCTAGCCATGGTCCAGGCAAAAGAAGGTTACAAATTGGACTAGGATAATGAATGGAAGGGTGGGTAGTTTAAGGGTAATGTGCCCAAGCCAATACGACTTGTTAATTGATTGGATGTGGGGTGGGATGGCCAAGAGAAATTGAATACAACACTTATCGTTTGAGCTTGAACAGTTAGGTAGAAATGATGTCAGTGACTGAGATGGAGAAGATTGGTGGGGGGTGGAAATGAAAACCAAGAGCCTTCATCTTTGTACCCTTAGACTTACCACACACCAGTTTCTGACTACATATAGCTATATGTATAACATATAGCTATATAGTATACATATAGTATACACACACATATAACTATATATATATATATGGTTTTATAGCCTCAGACCCTCCGCATATACATTTCTTTTGCATAGGAGACACTTCCATGTTTTGACATGATAATACTTCATTTTTAAGCCTTCAGCTCAAATATAAACTATCTAGAGACATCTTCTGACCACTTGTCCAAATTTCATTATTCTCTATTCAGTTTGATTTTTTATTTTATTAGAAGTTGAAAGACAGAAAACTGTACTTGAATAACAATTAAAATAAAAAAATGTATTTCTAGAAAAAAAATAAAACAATGCTATCAAAAAAAAAAGAAGATGTAAAAAATTGATTTTCCCACTGTCGCAAAGCTTCTTGAGAGCAGAGATACCTCCATTTTGCTAACTACTGAATTCATACCACCTAGTAGAGAGTGAATTAGTCATTTAATAATAAACACACTAGGCATTCAATAAATACTTTCTGAATGATCACATTATGTAGATCATTGTACCAGTTTATTAGTTGCATATAAGTACCCATAAATTGTCTCATTTCAATTGGATGGATTTAAAGTAAATCAAATTTATGCATCCCCCTTGGCTTATACTCTGACAGAAAGTTTCAGTGAATAGACTACTGTTTTCTTCAGGAAATAGGTTGTCCTTCAGTCCATCTTTGAATGCCCAGTGCCTAGCTCAGGGTGACATGAGCAAAGCTCTTTACTCTTGTCTCTAAGCCTCAGTGTCATAATCTTTAAGACAGATATGAACACCATCCCTGCTTCAATGCATGATGGTAGAAATTAAATGGGACAGTCCATATGCAGCATATAGCGCAGCTCTAAATATATTGTAAACAATCCATGTGATCATTGTTACTATTGGTATCTATTGCTGAAAGAGTAAGAAGTTTGTGAATTCGTGACAGCGAAGGACCTTATAGATAAGCAAGCATGCTGCATTCTGAGTGTCCATAAATAGAAATCATTATGTTAACATTCCAAACCTGTATTCCAAACAATATTTTATAACTGCATGTTGGTCCAAGATAATTGTTAGAAGTGGCATTCAAATGATTCAACTCCATGATTCTTTTGATCATTCAAATAAATTTAATTAAAGGTCTTCCTTCTTAAGCTTCATGCTTAAAAAGGTTTGAGTAGTATTAGACTTTTAGAAATTCTACAATGCGAAAAGAGAAAACACTGGACCCCTCAGATATGTTTAAGCAGTAGCAAACAATTATATCTACTAAGTAGATTAAAAGTATCATTGACCATTATTAGCTAAATAATCCTTTTATTTTCAATGTAAGAAACATCAGAATTCCATGCAGCAGGTTACTATGGGGAATTGCTTATTTTTCTTCAGTAAACATCTGTCATTTTAATATGATGTCATCATGAGGTAAAATGTCGACATGCTTAAGGACTCGGCCTTGTGAAAACACAGATTTTGAATATTTAAAAGGCTTACGCAATGACAACTAAGGCAGCGCATCCAATATCAGGGCAGGCTTCACGAGAAAAAGATGCTACGTTTCCTTGACCTACTTTCATCTTCATGTTTAGGAAACAGTATCTAAGAAGTAAACAAAGTGGTGGTGCCGCACGTAGGAGATGATTATTGTTTGAATTTATGATTCATGCCTTGAGCGAAATTTTGTTTGTGGTCTCATTTGCAACCATAATTTACAACTTTACCAGGGATATGCTGTGTGTTTGGGAGGTAATATATCAGACTTGCTTTGCACTGGAGCGGTTTTCTAGCTCTGGGTATAGTATTTTCTATGTTTCTGCTAGCTATAAAATTTCTAGGCATAACATTTATTGTAGCAAATATGGAAATTTAAAAAAAATTGTATTCCCCTTAGGAATGTCTCATTGTATTTATATTCTTATTATAGCTAAATCCAACTAGCTTTTAAAGGAATTGTTAATCCTGCAAATATCTGGTTGCAACAGTAGAAAGAATTAACCTTTACAGATTTCTTGAAAATAAACATTGCCTCATTTTTGCATTTTGTGTACCTCTCAGGTAAGAAACTAATAAACAATATGTGACAAAGATACACTGTGTGTGTACCTTTACAATCCAGAAGAATTTTTTCTACTGTAAATAATAGGTAAGCTGTAATACTGAAAAATAAGTTTTGCCTATTCTCTTTGATCTATGAGTTAGTGAAGAACTTCCCACAGTACTCACTGGGATTTTTTTTTTTTGTCTGTTGTAATTTTAATTGTCTTAAATGATGCACCTGGAAATTCTGGGAAGTTTTTAAAAGAAGCAATCAAATAAATTGATAAAACTACTCCAACTTGCCAAGATCATTAACTGAATATAAGGGTCTTCCTAGTACTGACTTATATATTTCTTTGTATCTTTTTTCCATTTTTGTCATTTTTATTAGAATGATCATTTATCAAGAGAAATACTTATTCTCCCAAGTAAACTTGCAAAAATTAACTTGAAATTTCTATTAGAGAATTTAAAGTAGCTTGATTTGAAAATAGTCATTTTCACGAGTACAAATAAGAAAGATGATCCTAAGCTGTAATTTAAAATTACTGACGTTATAATTTTTATCTGATTATGTAATTTTAAAGCACTGTACAGCTAGCGAGTACTGCCATCTTTTCTGCCTGCTGATACAATCCACCAGAAAGGAAGCTGAAAGCCTCGAGGAAGTTTAAGACTTTAGAAAAAAGCTTGACAATGAACATTATTGGCCTGACATGCGTCAGGCTGCCTGTGCTTACATCATAAAATACAGAGCAACCCAGGATGGGCCCCTCCAGGAGCTCCCCCCACAATCAGGTTCTTAGGAGAATTTTCGGATGTGAAAGGAAGTGGACTGGCTGGTGGGCTGCGAAGGGATGCGGCCACTTGTATCAAGGGGCACAGGAGGGAAGGGAGAAGCAGATAATGCCCTTAGTCACGACGCCGGGACTTCAAAACAGAATTAAGACTCTGTTTAGCAGTACGTAGGCTCACGAATCATTTCAGCACTATTACACATTTCTTTTCTCCCCTCAGTAATTATTCATTCAGCTATTATAACTAACCACAGTAATTTTCTTAGAACAAAGGAGAGCGAAGCAACAATAGCTTTAAAAATGACGAGATTTAAATGCCCAAGGTCAGAGTGTAACATTTTGATTTCCCATAAGCATTTCAAATGCTACAGGCTTTATGTAATAATTTTAATGTGAAAAATATGGAGGCCACGCTTCACTGCTCTTTGCATATACTGTAAAGAGGGAAAAAAACCTTAAAAATTGCTTAGCTTTAATTGAGCAAAAGGATTCACATGTGATCTGAACTTGTGGCTCATAATTCCTCTAGACAGCTCCAGTTGCCGCGTGATGATCCTAATTAAATTATGTAACGGCACTGAAAACCAAAGGGCCTGTGCTTTCAACTCACCTGATGGTTTAACTCTTTGCAGGATTCCGAGTTTGGGGCTCTGGTCTTTTATTGTGATTTTGTATGTTTTTCATTGTTAAGGGTGGGGAAAACACACTGATGGAATCGGCCTTGAAAGTTTAGGCCTGTAGGTGGCAGCATTGTAAGGGTTTGGAAGTCTCGAGCTCTGAGGTCTTCGCGGTTCTCCTTGCGTTTCCCCCTTACCTCAACACCCACCCTTCACCCTTACCTTTTTAGGCCGAGCTAACATCATTACACACTCATGTCAGGTGAAACTAAAATGGAGAAAAATGTCATAGCCCCAAAATTAGGCTTTGTTCACTCTGGTCTGTGTTTCATTATATCTCTGATAATATGGTACATACATTTGTAATTCTGACCTGAGATTCAGCTAAAGGAGGCATCTCAGCAGTTGGGCATTAACCCATTGCAAACCATACTCCTTCAAAAGAGGCATTATACCAAGTATAGGAAGGGAAATAACACTTTGGGAGACTAGTTAATTTAACTGAAGCATACCTGTTTCAATCACTTGGGAACAAGTCAAAAGGCTTCGAGAATGATAATCAGAACCGCCTCCTGAGGTCCCCGCAGCAACCTTAACACCCTGACTAAGGTTGCTCTTTCTTTGTTAGTGCCTCCTTTCCCCTCTGTGTAACCACGTGTTTCAGTCAAGTTGTATGACTGCTTTTCTGATCTGGCCAGAAGAGAGAAGAAACAAAGATTTACCAAATTTGACATACTTGATTTAAAAGTCATTTTAATGATGTATTACTTTATGTAACACTACTGTTATTTAAGATGGCCATAATCAAAGTATATTAAACAATGAATAATAAATGCGTATATTCAGATACTAGCATGGATTTCATCGACTGTGCTGTTTTTCACAAGACACACACATCTTGCATCTGGGGTCTTCTGCTCTTCGAAAGTTATACTCGAAAAACTTCCCTGGGAGATAATGGGAAGAGATAGTATGAGGACACTGGTATCAGGCCTTGTGTGAAGACTTTGGTTAACTGAATCCTTGGGGAAATCATTTCTGAGGTCAAGATTGACAAAATTGTTTAAGTATTATTGAAAATATAAAACAAAATTATTTCCTCAATAAATATAATTAGCTGTATATACCGCAGTTGCAAGAGCAAGCACTGATATTGGGACCAGCTCTTTAAATAAAATAGGACCTCTGTGGTCTCTGGAGGGAACGTGCATAAAGCAAAGTAAATGATTTTCTGTCAACACTAAGTAGACAGGTGCTTACATTGAACAGCATTCTAATATGTCTCTGAATATTTATGTCTTCTTTTTCAAATGCATTGCCCATGAATGTCACAGCTGTCAAACGTCTGTACACAAGAAGATAAAAAATGAAATTAATAAAAGGCAGATCAACATTTCGTTTGTTTGGAATACTTTTCCTCTGTCTT